>JAQGBH010002019.1:0-27285 GCA_034698265.1 Sminthurinus aureus
ACTTCAATATAATATTATAACCTCTCGTTTCGTCTAGCTCGCTCCCTCTGTAGGTACTCCTGTACCCATGTTTATTTCCACACATGGATTTCCTCAACTATTTTCATTCCTTTCTCCATCCTGCATGTACGAGATACGAGATATACTGTATGCAGTATACAGTGTAATTCTTGTGTCTTGAGTCTTGAGTCTTGTGCCTTGTGCCTTGGCATTTCATTTGCAATAGTAGAAAAATAGTTGAGCTGGAAGTTGGAAGCTGGTAGGAGTAGACGAAATATTCTGTAACACTTAGTTAGTGTTATACGTGTAGTATATGCTTAGTGTGTGGTGTGTGGCTGTGTGGCACGTTCGTATGTGTCTGTGTAACATGTACAATGTGTGGATATAGATTTCTCTATTTTATTTGAGGAAATCAAATTCAAACTGGAACCCACATCTGCTAGGTCTCAAGTCTCAAGTCTAGATTCTAGACTTTTCTAGAGTCCGGAATCTGCAAGTTGTTCCTGCAATATTTCCTGCTATAGTCAATAGTTGGCTCATGTCGATTCTCTCTGCTCGTCTTCTATTCTTTCACTATATCTACAATCTACAATCTATACATCCTTCTTTTCACTTGCTTTTCTTTTCTCTACGCCACTTTGTCTTTTTCTTAGACGTCCGCCTCGTCTCCCTCTCTTCCTTTCGGTCTCCGTCTTGATCTCCTGTTTTCTACTTTTGTTTGGGGCAGTCTTTGTTTCCATTTGAATGCTGAATGCCGAATACTGAATACTTTCCTCCATGTGTTTTGCATGTAGATTCTAGATTCTAGAATCTAGAATCTTGTGCCTCCGTTTTTTTGGCTAGATCTTGCTCCTTTTCTTTATTTCTTTTTTTTCTGATTTCTTCCCTCGTCTTTTTTGGGTTCAAAATGAGATGGTGGCTTCAATTTATTTGTTATTTGGTTGCATTGTGAAAGATGTAAAATATAAAAGTATGGTTGGTTGGTGTCTAACGGTAGATGTTATGGATTCATTTTATTTATTATACGTACAACTTACATATGCAGCTGCTAACTATTACAGTTTAGATCGTAGATGGTAGATTACTTGAGAATTGGAAATCAAATATAAAAATAAAAATATATAGAAAATTTGGAAAGAGCCTCCGGCCTTTTCTATGGGGTTTTATCGAGTCTCAAGACTCTAGACTTAAGACTCAAGACGCGATACGCGAGAATATCGACTCCCTCCCATTTTTGCCATAGTTTACAGCCTAAAGTCTTTAATAAATAAGATTTCCTCTCCCATTCACCATGTAGCATTTTATTCCATTCCATTCTACATTCTATATCATTGATCATTGTGTCCTGTGTCTTGTGCCTTGTGTCCTTCTTATCCTTGGTCCGAATGAAACTGTACATTTTATTCCAGAACCCAAGTAAACAGCCAAACGACCAAAGGACCAACCAAAGATCTCGGCCTGCCCGCACAAATTTTATTGCTGTCTAATCAAAATCACAATACATTTACAATAGTTGTCTCAAACTGCCCACTGTCCGCTCTGCCTCTAATATGTATGCACAATGTACTCGTTCCGGTCTCTCATTTGTACATGGAACATGGAATGCAGATAAATGTATTGGCTAAGAAATGCTTTGAATACTTGGGACTTGTGACGTGGGTGATTTTACTGTAGTCAGTAGTTGGTCTTCTCCGTGTGTGTCCCTTGTCCATTTGTCAATTTGTCCATTTGTCCAGAGTCCAGATCTAGAATGTAGAGTCGGGATGACAATAAACAATATAGCAAGTATTTATTGATCATATTTTATAGACACCTTCCCTTCCAAATTGTAAATGTTGAATAGTACAGAATACAGGGTACAGAATAAATGGTAAATGGTAAGCAATTCAAAATTCAAACTTGAGGTAAATGAATGAAAAAAGGAACTTTCCTCCAAATTCTAAACAAACTATACTACTTTGAATTTTGAATAGTGTTTGAGGTTTAAGTTATACACTATAAACTATAATAATATTCTCTATCTCTTTGTCTCTTTCGCCTGTCTTCCGATATCCGAATTCAGGATTTCTAAAAAAAGGGAGTATGAGGAGGGGATCAATTCAGAAAAGAAGGCAAGCCAAGGACGAAGGTCAAATCTATGGGGTTCAGTTTCAGTTTCTTTGTATGTATAATTTATTGTTGCTGTTCATGTACATGAATTATAATATGGAGGAGGATTTAGTATTTAGTGGTTGAAACAGCAGCAGACCACCTTTCCTTAATTTTATGGCCTTCTGCTTCTCGCGCGTGTGTGTGTGTTTGTGTGTATCAGTGTATCATCCTTCTCTCTCTATATTCTGTATTTCTTCATCTCATCTGCTCTTTCCATAACAATAACAGGAATAATAATAATAATACTAGTCTTTGGCTGGTTCTGTAATCCGGGTTTTCTAATCATTTGTCATAATTCTAACAAGAAGCCTTCGCTGGCACTAGCACTGTGAGCATGAGCATTGAATTATCACTGTAGTTTTTTTAAAATGTGAGTAAAACTGGAAATGTAATAATTTCTGTATTCTCAAGTATTCTGTTTATATTTAGAATTTAGAGGTTAGATGGATATTTCAAGTTTCAAGTAGAGTAGAAAATATAAAAGCAGGAGGAAACTACAACTGCAATTATATTCGTATAATCTTTATTTTAAATCCAGGTAAAAATTAAGAGTCTGCTGCCGAGTACTCGGAGTAATTCGTAATGTATTTCTTTGCAGTGTAAAGTATAGCTGTAGAGAGTAGAGAGTGATTAGCACATTTGTAACATTATGTTCTCTGTTTACCATTTACC
The DNA here is from genome assembly GCA_034698265.1 of Sminthurinus aureus. Classification (NCBI taxonomy): domain Eukaryota; kingdom Metazoa; phylum Arthropoda; class Collembola; order Symphypleona; family Katiannidae; genus Sminthurinus; species Sminthurinus aureus. The sequence continues at coordinate 2,824 of JAQGBH010002019.1, forward strand.
ATGTACCATTGATCATGAAAGCTGATGCTGAGTGAGTGCAAGCTGCAGGACTTTGTATTTTGTACACATAAGAGTTGAAGGTGAATCCATAGTAAAATGAATACACAATACAAAGTTCATGTACCGAGTATCGAGTATGTAGATTCCTAGATCCTCGATCCTCGATAGAAAACATTGTTTCTTCTTTTCTCTATAGTAGCGATTGTACGCACATAACAATAACAATAGTTGATGTTACATAAAATATGGACAGTCAGTTGTTTTCACTCAAGGAAACTCAAAGTGACTGTTTAACAGCTAAACTACAAACTAAAAACGAAGCAAGAAAGAGGAAAAGAAAAAGGATAAGGATTCATCATTTACTTACTAACGAAAGCAGTCCAGTCCAAATCAGCAGATGTTTCTTCTCAAAACTCAAAATGCATCTTACCTTGGTTTTTGGTTTGGCTTTGTATATTATTATGTATTATGTATCCTTCCTTTGTATGTTGTATTTTCTACTTTCTACTAATATTCTTCCGTAGCTCTGTATTCTGTGCTTCTTATTATTATTTTGTATTGTATCCTTATACTTCCAATTTCCAGTGATCATTACATTGAGACCGAAAGAAGTTTTAGGGAGCAAAAAATGTATTCATTTTATAGATGAACGTTTCTGTTTTTTTCCTTGTACATTGTACATCATACATTGTACATACACTTCCTGGTATCAGTAGTACGTAATTAGCATTAGTAAATAAGAATGAGCACACGCCAGGACGATTATTTTTTCAACATCATGATCTTCATCTCAAAAGTAGCAGATGATACGCATTTTTATTACATGTTGAATATTGAAGCTAGAATTTGTTTAAACTCTTACTCTACGACTTTTATAAAACATAAAATGGGATTCACAGCAGTGTCAATTGTCAATCTTAAATCAAAATGCATGGGTACACAATACACAAGTTCTGTATTCTACACATGCGAGCAACTAGTATTATAAAATAAAATAAATGAAATGATCTTCAAATTAAAATTGAATGTAACACTAATAATAATAATTATTATTATTCTTTTTGAATTCTAGGTAATCGCTTGAACCTTTTTGGATTCGGATATTCGGATCTGATTCCTATAATCAACGTGGGATGAAATAAAATTTACCAACTTGGATTAAATTCACAAGAAAATTCTAATACTTGAGTGCTGAAGAGCACGTTAAAATAAAATCATCATGAGGACTTCTATGTTATGGGTTGAAAAAATCAATTTCCCAGATAATGGAGATAATTGGTACGTTTTTGTTCCTCCTCTTTTTCATTCTGTTTTTTACGAGTGGAGCCGTTTTACTTTCTATGAAAATTTCCTATGTTTAGTGTTAGTCATCAAGCATCAAGCATCCTGTATAATATTACACTTTTCAATCAGTTTTTACTGCAGTATTAGTTGAAATAAGGATTTCTCCTGCCCCTGACTTGAATATTAATTATGTAGATTTTTTGCTCCATTTTTTTCATACTTCCTCTCAATTCTCCATGTAAATAAAATGCACAAGTTTCCCGCTCTTTCTTATCATCCTTTTCCTTATTATTTATCGTTTATCGTAAAAGTTTACACAATAGCAAAATGGAGGATTTTGTAGAGCTGTAGTTTATTATTAAAAGCTCAAAAGTTTTCCAGTATCATGGACAATGAACCTAATGCACATGATATATGTAAAATATAAAATTTTAAGCACTAAATGCATACGAATACAAAATATTATGAGAGATGAGAGCTAATGAGTGAGGGATTCAGACGTCCGCAATAAGCTCAATACTCAATACTCAATTCTCGATTCTGAATGCATCATGTAGTTTTGAATTTTGAGTACAATTGATTTGACACTTGATGTTGATGTAATTAATGAATGAATGGGATTTGTATTTTGTTACATGAATTATTATTACGAATGACGAATAATGAATATTCAAATTTTACCGTCTGTTTCAGTTGTTACGACATTTGCTTCTCACCGGATGGTTCACAAATGATAGCCGCTGTTGGACTTCGTAAATTTTCATTTATATATTTTATACTGAGCATTTATTTTATGTTGAGCAATTTCCCATTTGAATTTACTACTGAAGCACCATTGTAAAAGGCGCAAAGTAATTTTTGTTCTTGTTCTTGATAAGGTATTCTGGTCATCAATGTTGCTGAAGGGACTGTTCTGCAAGCCCTCAAAGGTGTCAAGTTTATCAGTATTCTCATTCTTTCTGGTTTCTAGTTTTTTTGTGAATTTCAAGCACATATTATGTTGTTTTTTTACAAAGGAAAATTATTATTATTATTACAGGTCACAAAGGAACAGTGTACTGTTGTTCTTATGCAAGTGATGGGAAAAGGTTTGACCGGATTTCCATGATCCATGATCCATGATTTTCCCATTTTTTACATGCATACAAAACTTCTACGATGAACCTGATTTCCTTTATGTTATATTGTTTTTTCAGGTTTGCAACGGGAGGATCTGATAAAAGCGTAATAAATTTTTTTATAACACTTTTACTTTTGAATTTTGAGACTTCGTTTTCAATCAAGTTGTTTTAAATGTAAAGCATTGGTTTTAGTGTATATTTTATATAATGCTAATAAAGGTGGTCATCTGGACAAATACTTTACAAGGAGCTTTGAAATACTCGTAAGTTTTCATTACCCATTCCACATTACTTAATCACATTAAATTGAATTGAATATTGAATCCATCTCAACTCTCAACTTTTGTTAATCGGATTGTATTTGGAATTTTTGAATTAATTAATTTTATTTTTTTCCCTTTGTTTTACTATTTGCTGGTATGTTTTTCGAGCAGACATAATGACTCAATTCAGGTAAAGTTAAATTCTGTATATTCACATTTCACATAATATATTATTTAAACTTAAAAATTGGGCATAATTATTCTGCGTTTTGCACTGATTATTTACTACTGATGTGGTTAAAAGTTACAAGTTGCAATTTCCAATTAATTAAAAACTTGATGATTTGATAAAACTTTTCCATGTTCCATGTAAACATTTGGGTTTTGGATATATGTGTTTATTTTCTAGTGTGTTGCGTACAATCCACATTCACAGCAGTTGGCAAGTTGTTCTGCAAATGACTTTGGTTTATGGTCACCTGACAAGAAAAGTGTGGACAAGTAATAATTGACAATGCTTTTTCCTTAACTTTGAGTATTGTACATTTAGCATTTAGTTTCCTCTACCGAACTTTGCTTGCTTTTATATATTATTCAAGTTCATTGTTCATTGTTCATGATGACGCAATTATTTTAGATACAAAGTAGCAGCCAAAATCAATGCATGTGCCTGGACTCCAGATGGTCTGTATTTAGCCCTCGGATTGAACAATGGGACCGTTACTATTCGAACCAAAGTACGTCTGCATATATAATACAGTATAATATTATTTGTATCATAAAAAATAACGAGTCAGTGGATAGTGGGTATTTTCTATTTTCTATTAAAAATATCCCAATATTTGATATACATATAAAATATATTTATGCATTATAGTATATTGTAGGTTGTAGTTATATGGTCCATTGAATAGTTATACTCATTGTCAGTCTATTTCCTTTCTGGGATGACATTTAGAAATGTAAGGTCATACCAGTGTAACATGAAAACCCATCTTGGTTTCCGCTTTCTCCTATTCCGTTTCATGACAAGCCATGCCATTTTATTCCATCCTATTGTGTAGCTTCAAGTGATACTTTTGTGATTAAGCTATGAGAAAATCTCTCTCATTCTATACTTACTTTTAGTATTATGCCCTTTCTTTCCCTGGCCTAATCCTCTTCAAATACCCATCCCTCCACGTTGTTTGTTCTCTCTTGTGTGTTTTCTCTTCCGTTCTGTTCCTTGTTCCTTCAGTTTGTTCAGTTTGTATGAATGTGAGTCGGTAGTCGGTAACATTGGTGTACATTGTACATTGTACATACTCTTGTAAGAAAACAAGTAAGTGACTGTCAACTGGGAAGTAGAAAATCCCACTTGTTTTGTTCTTTTCCCCTTTGGTTTTTCTCCTTTTAGCCTTTTAGCTCCTTCCATATTCCCTGGTGAAAAAAGTCAGAGTAGCTACTAGATACTAGATACTCTGGTTTGATATGCACTTGTGCAATAAATGGACATTTGTAATCTGTCCAAAGTTCAAAGAGTGAAAGTCGTAGACTAGTGGAAGTCCTAGTGGAATCACTTGACTAGTTCTTGTTCTTTGACCGTCATAATGTAAAGATGAGTGCCAATACAATGACAATGACAATGACAATGATGATGATGATGACAGTGAGAGTGACATGTACAATGGACAATAATAGTGGTTTGTCAATAATGACATTGATGATCACGTTCAATATTCAATGCTCATCTTTTTGAAAGAATAAGCTCGAAAAATGCTCATTCTGCAGTGTACAGATTTTCATAACTCTCAAATTTTGTTTGTAAAAAATAGTTTGTAGCACAGTAAATTTAATGACTTGACCACTAGAACTATTTTTGCTGATTGTTTTTTCTCCGTTTTTCAGGCGGGTGTTGAGCATGGGAGAATAGAGCGGTCTGGTGGAGTCAACTCAGCTGTTTGGGGCATCGCATGGGGAAGGGCTCCTGAAGATGGACAAGACAGTAAGATTTTTTCAGTGAAACACACATTTGATATTTGACTATTTGTTATTTTATTTACGTGAATAATTGAAATTTCAAATTTTTTGAATAATTTAATTCAGTGTTATGCATTGCTGACTGGAGTCAAACTTTGAGCTTCTACAGTCTCAGTGGAAAACCCGTAAGAAATTAGAGAATCAAACTTGATATAATATTATTAATATTTTGACTTTTGACAGTTGACAGTTGATGAATGACATCGTCAACCAAATCATCCATGTCACATGTTTGGTAAAACAAATGATAATGAATAAATGAAGAATAAAGTTTTATGTTTTATTTTTTGGTTTTTAGCTAATGAAGGACCGGCCGATTGGTTTTGATCCTCTGCGTGTAGTCTACGCCCACACACATCGAGACTGTGAATACATAATTGTTTGTGGGTCGAATAAGTCATGTGCAATTTTCACTCAAGAAGGGATCCGAGTCACGAGTCTGGCAGAGCAAGAAACTTGGGTCTGGGCCTGTGCTATGAAACCAAACTCATCATCCATGGTAATTCCATATTCCATACTCCGTACATGTATCAAATATAAAATAGACAATAGGTCACACCAGAATAGAATGAGAAGAGGTTTACAATTTACAAACTACTCAAGTACATCTGAATTCTGTCGTGCATTAGCTACCAGCTAATACTGACTACTTTCTCCACTTCCCTATTTGCATCTTTCTCTGTTCGAGTTCTACTTTTCTGGTTTAGATATTATAGCTAATATCTATAAGCTTTCTTCATTTAGACCCTCAACTTTCTCTCAAACACATACACAGATACAAATATCACCACACCACTAACTGACTAAATGGCTGAGAACTGAGAACAAGACAAGTCTTCTATCCTCTTCTTTCTCTAAACTCTACACCAGACTCTAGATTCTAGATTATAGATTCCAGAGACCATATACCGTATACTGGGTACTAGACTTTAGACTTTAGACAAACTCTCACTCGAGACTCGAGTGTTACTTGAGAAATTTATTATACATTCATGTCTTGCGTAATTCACCTCCAGTGTACTGTATTGTATTGTACGGTGTAGACTGTAGACTGTAGGGGCTAATGTAAATTCAGTTTAATTTATGGGTGTTGCCAAGAAGAATCTAATACTCAGTCACTTCCAAGTCTAATGTCTAATGTCTAACGTCTAAAGGAGATCCAAAAGGCTCAAGAAACCAACCAAACCAAACCAGGAGCCAGGAGGAACTGCACACTGAACGACAATGAAGCAAAATGTAAACCGACTTAGTGACAGTACAAAGTCATATCATGCAGATAGTACAGATATGGCCAAGACAATGGAGATTTTACAGATCTCCTCACTCCTCAGATACTCTTTACACTCTCTCACTTTTCCTGCTCCCTGCTTTGTCTTTCCTTTCTTCCATCCTCATTCTAATCTAACCTCCAGACTCTAGACTGTAGACAGAGCCACTTTTAAACACATAACTGTACAAATGTAATATGTACAGTGTACACCGTACACTGCTCTTGTGTGTGTTTAAAATATAAATTTAGAGTTAAATGCTGACTCGAAGAAAGCTTTTCTTCTTCCTCTCTCTCCCCTTTGTTGCTATTTTAAGGATTGTTCTCACTCCTTTCCTCTTCATATTTCTCCTTCTACTTCTTCTTCTTCTTCTCCTGTGGTTTCTGTAGGCGTAATGCATAATAACTTTTGGGAGGTATGAAAACTGACGAAGAAAAGAGGAAAAAGAAAACAACAATTTATTTATCCTTTATCCTATTTTATCTTTCCTCTTTACTTCTTACTCCTTATATGTACAATTTACATGTCTCAGACAGAAGCAGGAGAAAGGAAAGACTTTAAAGATGTACAATGTATGTTGTGCATTGCACCTTAGTAGTTGGTAGTTGGTAGTTATCGAGTTAATGGGTGTTGGTTGCTGGTAAAAAAGCAACGAGTATTGTCTATTTATATGTGTATGGCGTGTTTATGTAGCGTATATAACAGATGTTACATACATTATCTCCCTTATCTTTCTTTCTTGCTCTGCGGGTCGTTCTCAAAGTTTTATTTTTATCTAGCCTCATTCCAGTGTGAAAAGGTTCAATGTATATGTACCATGTGTATGTACATATGTACCTGGGCCTTTAATAATAATAAGCTGTGAGCTGTAGAATGTAGAATATGAAGCAAATGAAGGGAAAACGGAGAAAGTTGTACCTCGAGTAAAGATACAAAAAAGCATACGCACTCACGTGGCACTAATTTATTGTGACTCACAATTTGTGAGCTAGACACTAGATAGTATGAGAACCAGAGTGGATAGTGGATATTATTAGACGTCAAAACTGCTCATAATATGTAATATGTAAGACACATGGCATGGACCATGGACCACGTACAATGTGCAATGTGCTCTGGACAAAGTAATATATTATCCGTTACTGAGCAATACGATAGTTCTTTCTTATTATTTCATTTTTATTTTCTATATTTTTATGTAGTTGTGTGTTGCATGTTATAATATGTTGTGGGCAACGTATTTTGTATTTTGTATGTACAATGTACATTAAATACTACACATGATATTCTGTATTCTGTAGTATTTGTCTTTGTATTAAAGTCAAGAGCCATCGCAGACCATATTATAATATGTAGAGCTACGTATAAGTAGAACACTAGAACCTAGAACAGTGGAACATGCATTTCCCTTGGTTTTATTTAGGAGTAACCTCTATCCTCTATTGTATTTTGTGTTGTATCATATATCACAATTTGTAGACGAGGAACCGTATAAAAATGTCTCTGGAATTTTCGGTTATCTTTCATCTACTTTTTGTGCACATGTTTTCTTTCTTCTTGTTTTTTTCTTGCTTTCCACTTTCCACGATGTACGATGCACCATGTAAAATACAGAATATAAATATCCACAATCCACAGTGCGAGCTACATAATAGGACAAAAGTGTGCCCTGGATATTATTAAACGTTGAAAAAATTGTAGATCGTTTTTTTGTTGCGTTACGTTTTGTGTTCTGCGTCCTATGTGTCAAGAGTCAAGAGTCAAGAAGAACATGAGGCCTCTGTAAGAACTGTGGACGAGGAGCGTTGAACAAGCGATGATAACGGAATAACAAATGACAAACGGCATTCATAATTATGAACAATGAAAAAATGCCTTTATTATTTATTACATGTACATTCAAGATATTTTTTGTTATGCTTTTTGACCGAACAACGTGAAACAGAAGGATAAACGATGAACAGTGTAAAATGTAGAATGAGTGACATATGGATCCTTCAGTCATTTTCAATTTTCAAGAATCCTCCATACTTGTCCAATAATATAATGTAGTATTTTCAATGTCTGTACACTGTACAGTCGTATAAAGATGGGCCACAAAAAATATGCTGTAAATAATGATTATCAATGCTAATTTATCATATTAGAGGTACAACTAAAAAACGGCTCCGTATGTAGTATGTAGTAGGTAGCCTCCTTATCCATTATCCATAACCAAAAAAATTATCCATATGGCTCGCGACGACATGCGTCTAAAGTCTAAAATACTTTGTAAATGAACGTGGCGCTTTTAGTTTTTATACCTTTCAATTGAAAATTATAATGAGGAAAGTTGTTTAATATTTTTTATTATAATTTTGACGAAGCTAATCTGAATCTACTTTTTCTATTTTTTATTTTTTTACCTTTTCTTCACAGGCAGTAGGAACTCAAGGAGGAATCATCACTCTGTATGAGGTAACTTGAACTTTGAAATTAATTTAAATCCTTTAACACTTGTTATCATCATCTGTAGCAGCATAAGCAGTAGTATATATTTTATTTTTAAAGCTATAGATATTCTCATCAATTAATCCGCATGGGCAATGGGACATGATATACATTTTTGATCTATTTTCCTTTCTTTTGTAGGTTCAATTACTCGTGGTTCACGCTCTGTACAAATCGCTCTACGCCTATCGGTAATTTTTCCAAACTCGAAACTAAAAACTAGAAAATTTTGTTGTGCTGTTTCGCTTTATTTTGAGACTTGAGATGCAGTCGATAGTCATGTAAATATCAAAATGTGATGCGACATGATACAACTTGAGGGTTTTGTAGTCTTTAGTCTGTAGTAATTAATGAGTTGAAGCGGTATTGTTCCTCTTTAATGAGACTTTCGACTCGACTTTGTACCATCAACTGTCAAGTTTATGAAAAGATGGATATGTACACGAATTTATATCGTAAGATGAGCCTGTGTGAAGTTGCAACTTGCCCTTTTCCTTTGTTTCGAGTTTCGATACTGTTATTGAAATTGGAGTAGATTGAGTAGAATATTATGTAATAATATTATTATATTTTATATTTCATAATACTAATAATAATAATAATGAGGGTAAAGAGGAAGAAACTATAAACCAATCACCCTCAAAGTACAAAATACAAAATACCGTAGTACATCTGTCACTCGTCCTTCTTTTTCACTAATAATTTTATATCCAAGCCAAGCACAAAACACAAAACACAAATGGTTGATGAGAGGAGAGGTTAAGGAATAAGGAAGAAGAAGCAGACGTTGTGCTTTTGACACTGATGACTGATGACAGGGAGATAATTAGCATAGCTTATAGTTTAAAAAAAGTCACTGGGCATTTCAACATTCAACATGCAACATACAATACACATATATTATGTTGTTACGTATCCATAATAATAATATAAAAATATTTGTAATTTACAAGTGGTAAATAACCGTATAAAAATGTCTAGGTAAAAGAAGGAAGTGACTCGCGGCTATGCTTTTTTGTTCATGTGTTTGGTGTTTGCTCATGTAATTAATTGTTTGATGATGGCCTCTATAGTCTACGCAATAATAGTTTTTGTTTGTTTTTCAGCATGAATATGACTGATGTTATGGTTCAAGACCTTTTGAAAGACCTCCGAGTTCGAATCAAATGCAGAGATGTCGTCAAAAAATTGGCCATTTTCAAAGAAAATCTAGCTGTAAGTGATGTGATGACTTTATTCAAATTTCAAATGTCAAAGAATTTTCCAAATCCGAATGAACAATACTTTCTGTTTTGTCTCTCTCATTTCTAAACTTTTCATTGTCGCCATGTCTTGTCAGTTGTCAAGAACAGACAACATAACGCCTGTTATTTTTGGTACTTTTCCTCACAAGAATACAAAAATATAAATATTCTTGATAAAATTACTAATATAAAATGTAAAAAATTACAAATTCTGACTTTGCTACTCTGTCAGTCCAGAATCCAGAATCCCGAAAATGATGTACATTTTTCTTTTCAATTTTTTGCAAAATATTAATTTTTATCAGAAATCAGAATCGAATAAAAAATACAAGTGAGGATGACAGATGACAGGCTGATAAATTGATCTGATATATCAATATAAATCTCAAAACTCAAATCTTGAATTTTGAAGTGTGAGTTGTGAGTTATTTTGACTCCCAAGAGGAAATGTTTTTGAATGATTTACATTTTTTTTCTTGCCCTTGAATTTTCTGATTTCTGCACACCATATGTATGTAGTACATAGACAGTAGATACTGTATACTGGATATTGGATACATGCACAATGGACAATGTGTATATTGTATATGTATTATAAAAAAGGATTTGATACATTTTGAGTAACGTTTTTTTGGTTTTTGGTGGAAGGCGGTTATGTGAGATTTGAGATTTGAGAGGAGAAAGAGTAACAATACATGTATGAAAAGGAGGAAATCATGATGAATGAATAAAAATTTGTCTCTTTATTTTGCCATGGGCATAGATCCAATTCTCGGATAGAGTTTTAATATATCAGCGGGACACAAAGATGGAGGAGTTCAAGTATCATCTGAAGGATAAAATAAGTCAAACCTTTGAGTGCAGTCTTCTCGTCATGTGTATGGAGAATTTGATACTTTGTCAAGAGAGGAAATTGCAGTGTTTATCATTCGGCGGTGTTCGACTTAGGGAATGGATTCTCGAGAGTCATATTAGATACATACGATCTGTAGGGGGGAAACGTGGAAAGGAAGTCCTGGTTGCTGGGCTAAAAAATGGACAAGTGAGTACAAACTACAAACATAGCCAACCCAATATTGTAGATTATAGATAGATGTGCATTTGTTCCTTTATTTATGTCCTCTCCCATTCCTCTTTCTCCTCCTACCTTCTTCACTCGCTTGGAACTTTTTGAAAGTTGCAAGTTGCAAGTTGACCGCAATCAGGATGAGGATTGAGGATATTAATAATAATAATAATTCATTTCCTTTTCCAAACTTGAAATAAATAATAAAATATTATACTTTTTGTTTCTATTTGGTATTTTGTATCCTTTTACTCATAAGAATTATCTTGCACATGTATAAAATATAAAATCATATTGATGTGCTTACAACTGGCCAAAAAACTCTCTTTCCTTTGATATTTGTCTTTGTTTTGAGTTTTGATGATTGATGATTGATATAAAAAATCCAACATTAATAATTAATACAGATGACATCCTGATTTTGTGGTCGTCCCTTTTTTTAACTTTTATTTATTATTATTTATCTACTTGCTAGCTTGTTTATTTTTCTAAATTTTAAATGAATGACTGAACAATGAACAATGATTCCTGTTTAATTTTTAAAGGTGGTCAAAATATTTCTGGACAATCCGTTTCCCATTATTCTGGCCAAAGCTCCATCATCCGTGAGATGCGTAGATCTGAATCTCCTCCACACGAAATTGGCTGTGGTTGATGAGTCCTCAACTCTATTTGTCTATGATTTGACATCCAAGGAAAATGATCTCTTGTTTCAAGAACCAAATGCAATATCCGTTTTTTGGAACACAATTTGTGATGACTTACTCAGCTACTCTGGTTTTGGAACACTCAATATTAAGGCTAATGGATTCTCTATTCACCAACAAAAAATGGCTGTAAGTTTACATTCCTACACCATCATCAGCAGCAGTAGTATTATTATTAGACCTTTTATTATTATCAGCAACATTTCCTTGATTCTTTGAAATTAGAAATTAGAATCCAGACAAAAAATTGGAGAGCTAGCTCAATTTTTCTAATGTTCCGGATTCCGAATTGTCTATTGTCTATTAGTTGAAATTCGTTTCCTTCCTTCCTTCTCTCTCGCTCTCGTTCTCGCTCGCACTCCATCCTCTCTTTGACATTTACAAAGAAACTAGATATGCAGAGTGCAGAGGAAAAGACGTCGTTTCCTTTTAGAATAAAGTGTGTGCAATTATATAATATTATGTATGTAGTCTGTAGTCTGTAGTTTAAAAGATAATAATATAAAGGACAAAATACACAATATGCATAACATTTAATATTGGATACAAGAAGAAAAAGTAGTGCGAATAATAACAATGATTTTTATTGCTTCGCGCATTTTATGTCCAAAACAGTCTATATTTCGTTTATTTCAAGGAAGTATATTATAGATACACTAAATATTGTAGAATACAGAATACAGAATATAGTGCACAAGGAAAATTACAATAATAATAATGACCATGAAAAATAACGGAGCAAATACATTGGAGAAGGAGAATTTTTTTAGAGGAATCTCAAAAACTCAGAAACTCAAGAATCTCAAGAAGGTAAGCAGATTTTTAAAATGGGAGAAATGAGAGGAACTTTGAGCGTGCGGAAAATTAAAAGTAGGAATTATATAGAGTGAGTCTCAAGTCTGGAGTCTGGAGTCTTAAGTCTCGGCTGAGTCTAGATTCTAGATTCTAGATTCTAGGCCATTTCCTTGCATTGTCAATTGGCATGGTGTATATCAGTATTTTAAGGAGAAATACAGTATAGACTATAGAGCATAGACAATGTTGTATGAGTCTATAAGGAAGATTGGACCAGGAAGATTGAACATTGAACATACGTATTTATAATAATACAAAGTATATGCACTTGGAGATTGAGGACACATTTGAGCCCTATGGTTTTATAGTTATGATGTCTCTCTGGGACCATCAGGCTTTTTCAAGAGGTTCTTCTTCTTCCTCCTCGTCCTCAGTTTTCTCCTCTTCCTCTTCAAAATATCTCTAGTCTGTGTAGTTATAAGAATAGAAAATGAAAAGGATGAAAAAGTAGAAAGTTTCACAATGTATAATCTCCAATCTACACTCTACAATCTACGTCCATACACAATACACAATACACACTACACACATAAATACGTACAAGAAACTGTATTCCATATTCCATACTCCATACAGAACAATGACAATGAAAATGAAGATGACGAGGACGATGGCAATGCGTGTGACAGACTGGGACTGCCAAATTCTGTCGAGTGTAAAGAGATATGTAAAATGTTTCCTGTGTAGAGTATAGACTATAGACTATATAATAAGTAATAAGGAACAAGGCAAAGGGAGAGAAGGAAAAGTCAGGCAAAATTGGAACAAAGAGTAGAAGATGGAACATGTTGTAAATAATCCTATGTTAATTTTCTCCACCAATGCTTTTTCTCCTCTATATGTATAATATAAAATACTATAAAATAATAAATACATAATATAAAATCTATGCTTTCTACTTTCTGCTATAGGGTTTTGTTGTGGGTTTTTGTGGACACAAATTGTTCTCTATGCAAAATTCTTCCGTTATCACACTCGAAGTTCCATTGAGTGGTCCAATGTATCAGTATATTCAGCATAAAATGTTCAAGTAAGTAAATGTTTTGCACTTTATCTTTACTCTTTGAATATTATGCTTAAAAATAACAGAAACTTGAGGATGAAAATGAAACTAATAAGTTGCAAAACTTGAATGAATATTATTTGACTTCAATTTCAATCTGTCTGAATAGCAGTAACAGAATAAAAAATAAAATGTGGTGTATATTGTACATTGTCTTTTGGATTTTGGTGCAATAATATAATAATAATAATTCTGTGTCTTGTGTCTTGTTTGAATAGAGAAGCGTATAAAGTTGCATCTTTGGGCGTCCCAATTAACGATTGGAAGGAACTTGCGAGCTCAGCCTTGGCAGCGATGGACTTGGAAATTGCCAGAAAGGCTTTTGCAAAAACTAAGAATTTACAATTCGTCCGTCTTCTTGTCTCCTACGAGGTTTGTATACATAGCTTGTACTTTGGACTTTCTACCCATTCCCTATTTCCGCATAAAAGTTACTACAGACTGCATAACAATGTTCAGTGCTCAGTATTAAGTAGTATGTTACTTGTTATTCGAGAATTTGAAAAGAAAAGAAATTTTGTGGAATACTTGCAAGTTGCAAGAGCAAGTTGAGACATAGTTTATGGATATACAAATGTATTCTACATTCTACATATAAACATTGCTACACTTGATTTCTCTCAAATAATTACTGGACCAGAAGTGAAATGTCTCAAGTCTCAATTCTCAATTCTCAATGACCAAGGAAAGTGGATGCTTATGTATATTATTAGTATATGCATTTATATAGCATATATAAATGTGTATAAATGTGTATACGGATGTTGAGATGAGAGACAAAAGAGTGGCAAGTGGAGAATGGACTAGAAACAGAGACAAAAAGAAGGAGAGTTTTTTGTCGACTCAAATGAAATCTTGCCAGGCATCTAAATCTCTCTCTCTCTCTCTCTCTCTGTCTCTATTTGTGGGTCTGGTAGTGACTCTGTCTATTTCTTAGTAATTGCCCAATGTCCATGAGATTTATTTTTGCACAATGACTCTTTTCTAACTTTCTCCTCTTGTGTTTACTCAGGAGAGACTGAAAAATGGGGATGTGAAGCCAAATTCTTTCCTCGCGGAGGTATATGCACATCAAGGAAGATTTAACGAAGGTTGGTCATTTTTTTTCGCTTGATAAGCTCTTTTACTTTCTACTTGATTTTCTCTTGTATTCATAACTCATAGTTCAAATTGTACTTGAAACTAGAAACTAGAAGCAAGTCTTTTTAAACTTAACATCAATTGTGTATGTTTCATAATATATTATTATTATTATATTCAATATGCAATATCTTAACCAGGCCAGAGAATCAAAGAAATGCTGACTCTACTATTTATAATTTGTAGTGAACTGAAAGATATTGAATACAGAGTATTTTAATACCATATCATAAGTTCGACTGTCTAAAATCTAGAGGAAAAAAAAATTTTGTAGCATGTTCATTAATTTTTTCTTGCTCATTTCCCTCTTGCTAAATAAAATGTAGCTGCTCGACTATACAAGGAAAATGGTGAGGAGCACAAGGCAATGGCCATGTACGCGGACCTTCGACTATTCGACCTGGCCCAAGAGTATTTGGGTGGAAGTGATAGTGCAGATAAAACTCAACTGATGAAACGGAAAGCGGAGTGGGCTGCAAAAATTAATGAGCCCAGAGCCGCTGCAGAAATGTATCTTGTACGTTGTAGTCTCATTTTTTAAATTCTTATATTTTCTATTTCCTATTTTGTATTACGCACACGTACCACGTATGTACAACTAGAAAGGAGTAAAAAGCAAAAAGCAACTGTGGGTGAGTGTGTGAGTTGAGCAGTACAAAGTTGTTGTTGCTCCGGTTTTTTATATTGTTGACTGATGATGGACCGTTTAATTTCCAGAATGTTATTGTCACTCTTGTTCTTGTTTTTGTTTTACTTTTTAGGTGGCTGGAGAAAAATTGAAAGCAATTGAAATAATGGGAGAACATCAGTACACAGACATGTATGACACTCTTTTCCTTGCTACATTTATTTTGTATACTGTTTAAAGTTCAAAACTATTTACTATTTACTGATATTATACGAATATACGATGCAACACTAGACACTAGTATAAAATAATACTATCTTTAGATTTTCCACTCGCATTTTTAGACGTAAAATGAAGGAATCAAATTTATTAATAACTAATAACAATAGAAAAGATAGCTTTTCATCTCCTTTACTCTAGCTTCCGAGTTTTGAAATTCTATTTTGGTTTAGTAGATACATACTTGAACTTTATAATATTTAACTCGTGCCTTTGGATTCGATTGGACCTACTTCCTAATTCAATAATCAAATTATCAATTATGGTTTCTAATATCCTTCCTTTCAATTTATTATGTGGGATACAATTGAATTGGGTGTTGGTTGTTGGTATTTTACTTTAATTGGGGCTATTGTATTTTATGCCTTTTGTATGGTATTTTGTAGCTACAATCTACAATCCACAATATTATGATGTAATATGTAGAATGTAGAGGTACTTTATGTGTAATAGATAATTGATAATAGAGCTAGAAAAGCCAAAGCAAAATCCATTAGTGTATTAAAATAATACAGTAAATTCTAGTCTAGCCTTTGACTCTGACTGTTTTTTGCTCTGCCCATCCAAATAGAAAAAGAAAAGGTTGCACCACGATTCATGAATCAAAGTAATAGGTACAAAAGCTACAATCAGGAATTGGGATGAATGTACCATGTATTTTATATATTCTATTATGGATAATTTTAGATTTTAGATTTTAGACTTTAGACCTTCTGCCCCTCTTGAATAATTGAACACGCAGAGGAGTATTTTATTTTTAAAGTATTTTCCTCCATTCTGTAATAATTTAGTAAGAAAAATGTGGATTGTGGATGGTAAATTGTAGATGCATGTGGAGAGTGGAGAGCTTTCAAAACTAGTTAAATAATTAAATGATAGTCGATGGTTTCATGTTTTCTCTGACTTTCTCTTTCTACACACTATCGTACATACAAAATACAATGTAAAATGTAAAGTACAGGTCAAAGTATATAACGTATTTATATAGTAGATAGCAGATGGGTGCATTTTCATGTGTGTAAAACGTAAAATGTAGGGTATAGAATCTAGAGTCTGGATTCTAGAGGTTAGACCATTATAAATAGTCTATGTTTAATAGACAATGTGCAATAAAAGTACAGATACGGAAGGCTTGAGTTTGAGTAACCTTCGACTTTTGTCACATGCCATCATAAATAATTTCTGGTTCCAAGTTTTTCAAGTCTTCAAAGTAATTTGTTGAATAAAGTCCAATTCCCTGTTATTAGTGATTTGTGATGAGCTGAATAAACCACATGACCATTTTTTTTCTATCTATTTCAGGCTATTGGAAGTTGGGCGTAAGTTGGATAGAGCTGATGAAGAAGCTTTAAGTGCTTGTGCTAGTTATTTGGCAAAAATTGGCCAGGTATATTAAATAATCTCTGCTTTTTACTTTTTATGCTTGATGCTTGTGATTTGTGGGTATAGTTAATATAAAAGTCAAAAGTATCAATAACGATCTGGAAATAACAATAATTATAATGATCAACTGACTTTAATATTTGCAACTACAATTTTTACCATTTGTAGCACGTGCTTAAACTTTTTACATAATTTAAGTTTTTATCCGTCATTGGATTTGGGTTTGGGTTTATTTTCTCTACCTTTGAAGTTGCTTTTTTAATAGAAAATCGAAACATTAAAAATGCTTGGTTTGGTTTGATTTTATTTTTATTTTTTCCTGCAAATAATTTTCCTTCTGTCTAAACTTTTACATTATTTTTTGTAATATCACACAATCTTTTTATGATTTCTTCAACCTTTGCCAATCCAATTCGTGCATTTTTCTTGATTTGTCTATACAAAAAGCTGAATGTCTAATGTCTGATGAAAAAATCCTAATTTGTACTAGAGGACGTCATTGTTGAAAGCAGGTAAATTGACCGGTTATAAATGACTGGTTTTATTACTCTAGGTATCAGCGGCCGCGGAAATGTACAGGCGTGTAGGTCTCGTTGACCGTGTTGCAGAAATGTATGTTTTAGCCAAGGAATGGCAAGAAGCTTTCCTACTCGTTGAAAAAAATCCAGAACTCAAGAAAATCGTGTACCTTCCTTATGGTAAAAAAATAAGACAAAAATCATGCGTATTTTGTAATTTATGAGTGTGATAATGAAATTTCTAGAGGATTCAGTGAATAATGTCTTACAAATGTCTTCCGCATTCTATAATATTCCTCTGACCAGCATGTAATTAATGTGGCTTGAAATCAATTTAAATTTTATGTGAAAAATGTAGCTCAGTGGCTTGCTGAAAAGGATCAATTTGCGGCTGCTCAAATAGGTATGAGACAATTCTTGATTCTTATCTCTAGGTTCTATAGAGACTTGAATTTTAACATTTTCTCTTCATTTCTCTTCCACATAATACATCATACTGATCCTGAGTATGGATAATTGAAATGTGAAAGGGAAATGAATATCATAAGTCCTCTATTATAAATTATAATAATAATACTAGATACTAGCTCTACCAAATACACGACCTTCACTCTACATTCTACATGACACATTTTATTACACTGCAGTCTGTGATTTAAATTAGAGCCGGTTCTTCTTTCCATTTCTATCCATTTTCAAGCTCTCTCCCACTATCAGCTGTATTATAAATTATAGAAAACCAAAAGAAGAGCAATTGCTTAAATATGTGCAAGAAAACGCCATGTTCTCTGCAGATGCAAATTTAAAACTTGGAATACATCGTAGATCGTAGGGGTTTTAATCATTTGAAATTTGAAAAATAGTACCTTGTCACAAAAACCGGTTCTTTTTTTAATTTATATTTATTTTATAATTTATATAATATTATGCCAAACCATAAAAATATCTAGAAGAGAGAGACATGGATCATTTTCCTCCTTACTGAAACATTTTTTTTACTGAATTCCTGAAATCCTGTGATACTGCACAAATGCCCAATTTTTTAAATTTAGTGCCAGATTTACATTTTGGAGTTTGAATATTTGCAGAAAGATCCTTATAATATCTATATTATTTGTTTATTCAGTAATTGTAAACCTAATTTTTTACTTAGCCTGTCCTTTATCATACGTCATAGTCTTACGCCTGACGTCTTAATAAATTTTATTATAGCACTATTTCCAGGCTCCAGACTTTTGTAGGACATGCAAAATGTAGAAGGTAGAATGGAGAGTGGATAATGGCGAAAGCGTGGACAAAGGAACGTTGAAAAATAATGTTTTTCTTACCTTTTCTTTTATATTCCTGACTCTTGGGTTTCTATTTTCTGTTTTCTATTCCACAAACTCTGATCGTCTTTTTACTTTTTACCCTCCATCTTATTTTAAGGGGAAAGGGATGTACACATGTAACATAACATAATAATATAATATAATATAGAAAGAAAGTAAGTCGAAGTAAAATAGGATAAAAGAAAGAAAGAAAGTGGATAAAGTGTGGCCCTGTGGATTCACATTTACATCCAATTACTTGTTAAATGAATTGTAGGCTAGCATAATACAATGTATTATGTATTATCTACGTAGATGTACGACCTTTTTCCTCTGCTCCTTCTTTGTCCACTCAATTCCTTTTGAAAATCCTTTATCGGAATACACATATGTATAAATGTTACATGTGTAATATCAACATTCTCCATACAACTCGAATGTAGAGTGGGTTAACCATGAATGGGTGATAGATCTACGAGGTACGGATGCATCCGCACATAAAAACAAGTTTCATGTACATTTGTGAATTGTGAAATACTCCAGCTCCGGTCTCCAGTCAAACTAACACACATAGATATAGTTTTTTCATGCATACCACATACGACTTGAGCCAGGTATAGCTATGTACAATGTAAATTGTATAATATTGGACTCGTTTTAGTATTCGGCTTTCGTATTACATGGATCGCATGGAGTTATATAATTTAGAATGAATGAATAAATTGCTGTGGCATCCAAAGAGAAAAACCTAGAGAAAGAAGAAGGAGTATTTGTATGTAGCTTAGGAGGCTTTTTGTAAAAGGGCCGACAAATCTTTAGTATTCATTCTCCCTTCAACTTTTTCATTTCATTTCGTTCTTTCACGCGGCTTCAGAGTCTACAATCTAGAATCCAAAATCCAAAGTCCAGTGTCCAGACATTTTGCAATCTCAATTTCAATAGAAAATATCTACTGAATACGGTGACTTATACAACTATAAATATTCGCAGTCTTGAGACTTATACTTCCTTCTACATTCCATTCTACAGATATAAATGAAACACTAAATATACACAGTAAATATTTTCTTATGCATTTACAATTTACTATTCACCAGCAAAACTTGTGCATGAATTTTTTGTATCTACTACAAAAGTTTTTTGTATCACCGATCATGGATCGTGATCATCAGGGTTTGCAATCCTATTCATTCTTCGGCTTTTTACATGTGGCGCGTAGACTAAGGTGACCATATTTTTTTCGCCCAAACCGGGGACAAAATTAAAAATCGATTTTACCTAGTGTAAATTTGGTTTTTGAAAATCAATTTTATCTAGTGCAAATTTGGTTTTTGAAAATCGATTTTATCTAGTGCAAATTTGGGTTTTTGGCAATTAAAACGAAAATATATGTTTAAGGGGCTATATTTTAAATGGTGGGTTAAAGAACCACCGAAAATTTGCAAAATTTTGACTTCCAGCCTTGAACAAGCCGAAAATTTTTGCTGTTTTGGTCCAAAAGTGTCAAATTTGACTAAATTTCTGGCCAAAATCTGTTATTTTCGAGAAATTTTTGATATAATAGAGCCCATTTGAAAACGTACCAAAAATTCACTACGTACTAGTAATTTTTACTACGCATTAAGGCCCGAGAAAGACAAATTTTTCCTTTGTGCTCATAAAAGAATTCATAAGGAATACTTTGGAGTCCAAACGGCTGAACGGATCTTCATGATCCATACTCCATACACCAAAGTGTAGGAAAAAATTGGGAATTTTCAGGAACGTATTCAAAATCCTCAACGCCATCATCTTTAATGTCTTATTTCAATTTCCCCATCCGTGGAAAGTGTTTACTTGTTTGTTGACTGTCAATTGGCATTCGTATCCAATGGAAATTATGTACACACGGATGGGGAAATGGATTTTCAAATTAGAACATAATGGAGTTAAGGATTTTTAATATGTTGCTGAAAATCCCCAATTCATCCCCCACAATTTGGTATGTGGATCATTAAGATCCGTTCAGCCGTTTGGGCTCCAAAGAACGAAATCCTTTATACAAAGAAAAAATTATCGCTCGGGCCTTAATTCGAAAATTGTACCACTGACTGTTGGAAAACTTTATTATAAATTATAAACCTAATCCCTAGTATTTTGCATATATTTTAAGCTCCGACTTAACCAACAAAACTTTACCATTACTTTACCATAAGTATTTCCATTTTGCCAGTGGTTAGCTAATTTCTTACTCAATACTCAATTAAGTTTTTACGCAGTGAATATTTTGTTATTTTGGTCCTACAAGAAACACTTATTTTACTAAAAATGAAACAATCCTCTTTACACTTCTATTCCCTTACTATAAAAATGAAACAGGGTATGTGGCTTTAACATACCATGTCATATTTTGTGTTGTTGAGTGGCTCAAAGAACAACAAGAGTGGTACAGTTTTCGAGCGGAGCGAGAAAAAATTTGCAAAAATGTTAGTCCAAAATTGACTTCTAAGTACAAAAATGTACCCTTTGAGACTAATTTGACTTATCAAAATAGTCCTTAAAATCCGGGGACAATCGGGGACAAAACCCAAAACCGGGGACATTTCCGGGGACACTTTTTTCCGGGGACAGGACCCCAAATCCGGGGACGATCCCCGGAAAACGGGGACGTATGGTCACCTTAGCGTAGACTGTAGACTGTAAGATGCAAGTAGTGAATAAAATAGAATAGAATAGAAAAGGTAAAACGAATAAAAAGTGTGATATTCACAATTCACAATACACATGTATTTACAATGTAGAAATAAAACTGTCCAGTATATAAACTAAAGAGAATAAAAGATAAAAGGTATCTCTAGTCTCTTGTATCTAGTATCTACGTCTAAGATAAAATTACAAGTTTTTATCTGTCAAAAACGGGTGAAAAACCTTCTGCAGATATTTTTTCTCTCGTTTATTACTAATTGCGCATAAAATGCACAATGCCCGAGAGAGAGGGAAAGTAATTAGCCATAATTATGAAGCAACTCGATTATACATCTCAACTCTTCGTCCCTTGTAGATTTTAGATTGTAGATACTAGATACTAGATACGTTGCAGATTTTTCAAGCAGACAGTAGACAGTAGACACTTTAGATTTTAGTAATATCAGCATAAAAATCCTGCATTCATTTCTGCATTCTGCACTCGTGAATTAGGTACGTCATACATTGCTTTATTTGCATATACATTATACATACGCAAATAAAATGACAGCGACGACGAAAATGACAAACGAGAGTCAAGAGAGTGCATTCTCATCAGAGTTTTTATGCAGAATGCAGAATGACGACTTTTTATTACTTTGTTCATGCATATTAGCGAGACATTCCATTTTTTTATCAAGTCATAATTTGTAAACATGCATATAATGCATAATGCATGCATCAGCTAAT
The DNA here is from genome assembly GCA_034698265.1 of Sminthurinus aureus. Lineage (NCBI taxonomy): Eukaryota > Metazoa > Arthropoda > Collembola > Symphypleona > Katiannidae > Sminthurinus > Sminthurinus aureus. The sequence continues at coordinate 24,876 of JAQGBH010002019.1, forward strand.
GTGTGAATTGTGAATAGTGAACAGGGAGCACTGTTGTGTAATACAATATAAAATGTAATGTAATGTACAGTGTAGTGTGAACTAGTGATTTTCCCGTTTCCCTCAATTTTTCTTACTATGACGTGACGAATATAGAACGTATAGATTGTAGATTGTACATTGTACATATATTACATGTGTTTTTGTTGTCTTTTATGTTTTTATTTAAATAGCTTGGTATCAAGCGGGTTGTCCTGAAGAAGCGTTTAGAGTGTTGGAGCTTTTGAAGAAAAATGCAGTGGAGGAGACTAGATTTCATGATGCTGGTTACTTTCACTGGATCCTCTCCATGCAGTATTTGGACTTGGCAAAAAGAAGCGAGTAAGATAAAAGATAAACAATATTTTGACAGTCCTTGTTCTTTTTTCTTAATGTGTCACGATTTCAAGCATTGCAAGGGCCTTTTGTGAATTGTGAATTGTGCATGGTGCATTTTGCATTATAAATATTATAATGGACCATTCACAGTTTTTTTTTTCTTGTCGGTGACCTCATTTTCAACAGTAGTAAATGTTGAATGCTGCTACCATTTATTTACTATTTACTATTTATTAATATGCAGAAAGAGTGGGGATTCGACTTATTTACGTCACCATCTGAAATTCAAAATGCTGAATATAGAATAATGTTGAAGAGGAATGACAAACGCTCTACCAAAATAGAACAAAATATTTACAGTACTATTGTTGCTATATATTACGTATATGATATATGATATTTTAAACTATAGGGAACAGAGAATCATGAAATATTAAATGAATTTATTCTATTTTGCCTTTTCTTGTAGAACTGATGCTGAGCGGCAGGAGCATCTTGCCACGTTTTTAATCCACCAAAAGAAAGCCGCGATGTACTACGCCTACAATTCCATCTACAGATACACGGTAATTTCTTATTATTATTATTATGAATTATGAGTAATGAGAATCAAAGGAAGAATAAAAAATCCCAAAGAACTATTTTAATTTTTTTAATTTTTCGTAACAATTATGGTTACATGATAATTTACATGTATTCAAAATTCAAAACTTTTTAATAAAATCAGACACAACCATTTACACCGTTTCTCGCGGATGCTCTCTTCAACATTTCTCGATTTCTCATGCATGAACTGATGACAGAAACGGATCTTCCCATTTCAAAATTGTAAGAAAAGACAAAATGATATTTTTCGCAAGCTCATAATAATAATATTGAATATTTTGAAAAAAGGAAAAATGTACTATATTTTTGATAATATTTTATCTTTTATATGAATATTTCCAAAGTCACGTCCTGTACACTCTTGCAAAACAAGCTCGAACTCTAAAAGCAACAAAATTAGCCCGTAAGTCCGTCTACCATTTTCTACCGTTTCATTTCAGATTTAATTTAAAGTTTAAAGGATGAAAAAGGAAAGTCTAAAATCTAGGGCTGAAATCAAGATGGAAATTGATTGTTTGTTTTTGATGTTTGTATTTTCTATAGGACACGTATTGGAGCGACTTCAAAGTATCAGAGTTCCTCCTACACTCCGAGAAGGTTTGGACCTCCTCTGTCTAACAGCTCGTGGAGATACTTTTAGTGATAATGAAGAGTTGCTACCTCTCTGTTATCGCTGTTCCACCACCAACCCATTGCTTGTGAGAATTTTTTACATGCGTGTTGAGTATTGAGTACAATAGTTATGTATTATGTCGGATTCGCTTACCTGTATGTTGATCTAGCAATGTAAGGAAAGCATAAAAAAACGAATCGGATTTTTTTCATTTTTAGAACCCACGCGGTAACTACTGCATCAACTGTTATCATCCTTTTGTTTTCTCCTTTGTGTCCTTTGGTAAGCCCCTGGATTTCTATTTGTATTTTGCAGGTTGTAGTTGTAGTCATTGATAAAAACCCAATAAATTTTATTGTGGGATATCGTAAACAGCATTCCATTTTCCATTCATGTGGACATAAAAAGCCCCAGCTATGTTTGAACTTTAGATAGAAGCTATAAAATGATGCTGTTTGCCCTTACCCTTTTTTGGCGCAATGTAGAATATAAAAGTATTATTCAAGATTCTGCATTGTATATTTTATATTGTGCATAATATATTATAAACATGGGTACAGGAGTACCTAAAGAGGGAGCGAGCTAGGTGAAACGAGAGATTATCATACTATTATCTAATGCACAAGTCTGTCTGTCTGTCACGATCATAGAGTACATATATTATAGAGAGAGTATCGAAGGTAGTTAACCGTTCCTGACGACTCGTGATAGAAAATAGCAGGAGATTGATATGGTGCAAAAGGCCCGTAGTAACACGTTTTCTGTACTTTTTTACAAAGAAAAATTTCGAAAATAAAATACAAAATGTGTGTTACCCAGGGCCTTTTGCACCAT
>JAQGBH010002020.1:0-27283 GCA_034698265.1 Sminthurinus aureus
TCTTAGCCAGAGTAATAGCCATTTCTCTTAGCCAGAGTAATAGCCATTTCTCTTAGCCAGAGTAATAGCCATTTCTCATAGCCAGAGAAGCCCGAGTAGGCGTTTTGTCTTAGAAAAAGCGTTACCGTATGACGCCATCACACACGGGGTTTTTATAGTTTATATAAAATAATTATGATGGGCGCTCGCGATTAAATCCAACTTATTTCTTTCTTATTTCTTATTTCTCACAAATTACAAATCGGTTTGTTTGTTTTTTTGGCTTACCACGTCTATGGAAGTTACTTTTTCAGCCACATCAGTTGAAATTGATGAAATTGGAATTGTAAACTCCTTTGATTGTTGTCCACTTGTATTTTTTTTCAAGTTTTTGCTGTCCATTGTCTACTTGTAGTTATTTCTTCGTTTATTTGGTCTTTTAGGAAACAAAAACGGAATAAATTTTGGAGAAATATAACGAATTCTAGTCAAATGAAAATGTTGAACTTTAAACAAAAGTAGGAAACGAGGAAAGAGTTTTGAGTTTTGACTCTCAACATTTGACATGAGCAAAGAGGAAGTATTTATCAACTACCGTTGACTACTTGAAAGTTGAAAGGTGTTAAATTCTAAAATAGAAAGGAAATAGAACATAGCCGTAGGGATGAGTTTTAAAATGTTAATCCGTCCAGAAAGGTGGACAACGTTTTGTCCTACAGTTCTACAGCCTACAAGTAATACGATGGAATTTATGTAAAAAGGATCGCGACTTTCCTTTTATCACTACTGTGTTTCACACCAAAAACTTGGTTTTGATGTATTGAACAGGAAATCTGAAAATTCTTAGACGATTTTAGTCACGACTTTATTCAATAAAGTTTACTGCGTTCTTTGACTTTGTACAATATTTAGTCTATGAGGATTTTATTAAAATGTTTATGATTTCAATTTTATCAACAATCAACAACAACTCAGTTTCATTTGGCATGTTATAGGTCCAAACAAAGCTAAATAAAAAATTTTACCAAACTTTCGCACACTTTTTGCATTTCCACCCAAGTTTCCTACAAACTTTTTGTCAATATAAAAAACCATAAGCTCATTACAAATACAAATTTTATATTTATAATCCAAAATACAAGAAGAAAAAGTAGATTGCTCTCAAAAATCCAAAATAGAGCAAAAATTATGAAACCAGTAAACTGCAACTCGTGAAATATAAAAGGCTGAAGAATACAATTGACTTTGAGAAGGAACGAGCTACCTGAAATTGAACAAGATCAAGATTCAAAATGTCAAACATGATTTTTCTAGGTTAAAAAACTCTTTTGAAAATTTTCACACACTGCTCTAGATTCTAGATTCTAGATTCTAGATATTTTAGTTTTGCTTTTTGTTATACTGAATGCAGTCAAACTGAATGTCGCTTACTGAGGCTTTGTTAGGTGTTGTTGCTGTGTTTGGATCAGTGACGTTGGGATTTGAAGTTTCATTCGCACTTGTTGTTGGTTGTGACTCAGCTGGAACGGAACCGGAAGGAACGGGCGGCATTGGCTCTGTTTCTTCTGTAGTGTCGGTAGTGGGAAATTCTATTCCCAGGTCGTTACACAAAGTTTCATTGCAGTAGCAAGTGGTCACACCGGCTGATGTGCTGCATCCTTCATCCTCTGCATCCACAATAGCACAGTCACGCTCATCCGCGTTCTCCGGATACTTCTGGTACACCAGCACGCAACCATTCACTGTTTTGTTCCCAGCTGTTTCTGGACATTGTTTGATCTGTACAACAGTGTCATCCGGTCCAGTGGCATTACACTGATGAGGTGGACCTAGCTTATGATTACACCAGCACGAAATAAACGCAGCTGCAAACAACAGAAACTATTTGGGTCAATTGGGGTTAATTTTTCTACCTGTATACTGTGATGCTGTCGGCGTCTGTAATCTGCAAGAGTTTCTAAGCTTATAACTAAAAATCTGAATGCAGAAAAGTCGTAGGCTCCAATTTTGTTTTGAGCTTTGAGCTTTGAGCTTTGAGCCTCGGACTTTGCAACTCTTGCAGGTCACCAGCTACCACAGAATAAAATCCGCAATCTTACCGCAATAATGATGTAAAACGTAGCAAAGGAAAAAGAAGAAAAAGAAAGTTTTGGAAATCTTCCGTTCCATGTCGCTCCAAAATCCACAACTTGACAATTACAACAAAATGGACAAGCAAATAGAAAAGTCACAAAACCGTTCTTGGTATTTTGAATTTTCAATAAACGGTTTTCAAACTGAAAGATTTAGGATTTTTAATAAACTTCTCGTTCTTTCAATTGCTATTTTCAATGGTAGTTTTATGCACAGGATTTCACTTTAATGGTTTCGCATTTATTCAAAAATCAAACAAAAAAATTTAACCAAAACCTTGACAACACAAATACTGTAAAACTTTGAAGTTGGGCTGAGTATTAGCGTCGCGGCTAAAATCATGTTTTAGCAGATACAACGTATACGGCTATAGCCACTATAAAAAAGTTAGCCAAAACCTTTGTACACACAAATACTTTGATATGGCCGCTGATTTTAAAATACATCTATATGTTGCAAGTGCAACTTGCTTAATTAAATTTACTCATTTTTAAAACTAAAAAAAACTGGATGCTAAACTGAACAAAAATTACTGTGTAAAATTTTTGGTCATTTGATTTTGAAAATTTATTTTCACCAAATTGTTTCAAAAGTCACTCAATTTTATTGACTTGCAGACACTGGAACAAGTTTCTTCTATACACTTTTCAGTTAAATGGACGTTGATTAGAAATTAGAGAAACTGGGGATGAAAATTAAGTTTTGGTTTAATTTGAATGAGAAATTATTCTTCTTCCTCTTCGTCGATATTGGAGGAAGTGTGGACAAAAACGGCCTGTTCTGTGTTTATTTTCCCCTTAGAAATTTCAAAGGCCCCGTAAGTGTTTTGAATGTCCAACTCGCTGAATTTGTCAACTTGAGTCATCAAAATTTTCTTGAACCTGAAATATCGGGTTTTCAAAAAGTAATGCGAAACTTTATTAAAGAATGAAGAATGAGACAAAATTTTGTATGTACGAGTAAGATGCAATCTCTGTAGGTAGTGTACAAAGTTACATAAAATTCCATTGCTAGGTTTGTAAATGGCAGCTGACTGAATTCAAAAAGTCAAGCAAACTCATTGAAATTCTCGAATTTCAACAGCATTCGCTTTCAATTTTTTGCTGCTAGAAAACAACCTGTGACGGAATATTCCTGAAAAAATAATCGTGGATGTAGGCGACTATTGTCTTTTATGTACACAACTATGCAGGTCCCTTCAGCTATTTAGGTGTGAGAACGAGAGTCTCAAAATGAAACCAGTGAAATTTTCTAAAATCGTGACATTGAGTTACAAAATTCTGTAGCCCAAAGAAAGGGGCGAATAAATTCAGATGAATTTCTGCAAAATAAATACAGAAGACATTGAGGGTTACAGCAATGGTCATTTAATCCACCCACCGTGCTTATTTGACAATGAAAAAAATTCGTGAACTTCGAACGTCTGAAATGTTTGGCAACGTTTTAATGTAATCAAGAGTTCAATTGTTCGTGTTTAATTTTTGCAGTACGTCGGAAAACATTTCAAATATTTTTACTGCGCATTAATTGCAGGTTTAAGTACAGACTAGCCCTATGATCCAAAGTTCATTACCGATCGAGGGAACAGCAGAAGAAATTCGTGAAACACGAACCAATTTTTTTCAAAATGTTTGTGCTTTTGAATGTTTGGGAATTTTTTTCTGAGACTACAAGGGACTTCTGGTGGAGAAACGTATCACACTAAAATCAGCATTTTTTGTACTCTTAGGTGTGATGATGTTTAGGAATTTGCTTGAACAGCTGCGATAAAAATGTTAAAACAAGCTCACATGCTGAGTTTCCATTTTTCATGTCAGTTTTCCGAAACTTGATACCAAACTTGTACTTAAGGTAGAAATGGGCATTTGATCCGGAAAAATATTTCACCCACCCCTTGTAATAGACCTTAGTCTGTACAGTTTTGGTATATCCTTTTCATTAAGAAATTTCTTCAGGGGAAAGAAATTTTGAAACTCAAAGGAGATCAAGTCTGTAATTTCTGAGTTTTTTGACGTCTCTGCGAAAAGAATTTTTTTCAATATGAATAAGTAGAGGTCAGGCGCTGTGGGTCAATGTATTGAGAACCACAAAGGATGCAGTCATAAACGAGCTAAATCTTTTTCCTGCAGTTTAATTATTTACAAAAGTTTCGCATAACTTTTTGAAAACCCGATAAGTACTGCTGCTAGTGCTGAAAATGTATGAAATCATCATAGAGTTGAAAATAAGATAAATTTACCAACAACATGTGATGATAGAGTAATTATCCAGAGCTATGTTGTTTGCAGCGTACAGTGGATTTTGAACAAAACGTTACAATCACATTTTGATTTTTTCCACGTCTACTCCATTTTGAAAATATAATACGTTAAACATTCAAACCCTATGTCATCAAAACAAACAATACCAACACACAGTACAAATGATAAGGAAAAACGGTACAGACTACACACCCTACAAGACATGCTTATTTAGTAAATTTATACTTGTAATTGTAGTTAATTTACCGATTAAAGAAAATTAATTATCTAATCTGAAGATGGTACGTTACATAAATATACAATAGTATTATATTTTGTTATGGAATAAGTATATGAAACAGATTCAAACTCAAATTTAATTCTTTACAAGTATGAATTCAGTATCAAGATACTTAGAAAAAACTTATAAAAATAAGGTTGTCAAACATCAATATATAGCATGATACATGGAGTTACATCTGAGTTACTACCAATACTGTACTAATTATTTGAAATCCTTACCGAAATACAAAATTTTGATCCTGACTGTGCTAAACTTTCTGTACACATTATTAATTAACCACTCGCTGTAATTGACTAAACTAAAAGATTTACTGGGTCATAACTTACACAAATATGATTTAGCTATTTATTAGTAATCAACACATGATAATTCAATATACTTTCTATTTATGGGAAGAGGTTAGAGTCAAGTTACGTAATGCTTGTAGTCAGAATTTTTATTAAATTGGATGAAAATGCCACAACTTCTGTGTTATCCGTCGAAAACAAGTATCTATATAATATAAGTATATACTTGTTGTGAGGATAAAATTTATTTCCGCCTTGTTCAAAAAGACTCCCTTTTTCAGCTAATTTCGACCGCCACGGGCGTTATCGCTTTCTTTCGACCTAAACTAGAAACTGATATCACAGTTTTGTCAATTTCAAACAAATGTGACCTGTATAAGAAATAGTTTTCGAAATTGAGAAAACTGGGAAACAAGTTTTTAGTTTAGGTCAAAAGAAAACAATAAAGCTCAAGATAATCAAAATTGGTTGAAAATGGCTCAAGAATGACACTGTTTAAATGGGCAACAAATCAAACTGAGGAGGTCAACTTTGATAATCTCTGGCAACCACAGCTTTTAAAATTTCGGTAAACCGATTGCTTACATTGGACAGTATACCATAGTGTTGATTGTCACTCATCAAAGTTGAAGTCGATCAATAACAAAAAAAATAATACAAAATTAGTGTAGGTTTACACTTGGGGTTCTGGAAAAATATGTACACACTTATTTTTGACGGAGAACCTAGCTGTTTTATTTGTATCCGATTTAAAAATCATGACTACAAATATTTTATTTAACTCTAACCACTTCCCATACATCTATATAAATATATATGTACATCTAAACTACCTATACTTTATACAATACATATTATATTCTCAAAAAAAACTGGCATTTTGACAATAATAACATTTGATGTTGTAGGATGAAAAGAATCAAATTCTTATAACCAATACGTGGCTAAATTTGGTAAGTGATTTCTGCTCTGAAACTTTAGGCTTTTGAGAAAAGGAGGTGGTGAAATCTTGGCCCAATGTCGTTGTGTAGTTTCTCTCTGTCTTGTGTTCATTGCCACTCTTTGCAAAAGAAACCCTGATCCATTTGTTATTCAAACATTATTGTCTTAATTATGTTATTCTATCATCGCTATTATTGTGCGTATTATTGTTGATAAAACTATATATCGACTACAAATGAAATTTGACTCAAGTCAATGATATTTATGATAATACGATGATGATGACAATCAAGATTTTAGATTTTAGTCTTTATGTTGTTTGTTTCTTTTAAAAAAAAAAGGTTTGTGTTGTCGTTGTTGTATCATTAAAATTTATAAGTATACGAAATTTATATTATTATTATATGTGACTGTAATTGTTCTTTTTCATTAGTCACTGTTTTCTGTGAAGCCAGCGATTTTCCTCCTATACATATTAGATAAATTAAATTCCATCTCTTTCTATACTTACTTATAATAATATACATTAATATATGCTGTTTTTTCGTGGTTTCTTAGTGCAGTGTGTGTTTTCTACCTATCTTCTATGTACATATATATACATATATATATATATATATATTATAAAATACAATACAATACACGCCAATCACTTGAATGTGTGTCTTCTTGATGTCTTTACGTATAGTTACTTTATACGTGCCTTAATTCTCTTTCTCAAATTTTGTATAACCTTTATCCACTCTCTCTCTCTCTCTCTCTCCAAAGTTACCCATAATATATATTATGTCAATATTGGAATGATCACTAAACAAAAATGAAATATTTATGTAGTAAAGTGGATGCTCTATATATATATATAATATACCATATATACGTTGTCAGTTTTTCATAATTGTGATTTCTATAAATATATATATATATATTTATATATATATACATATTACTTTTATTTAGTTGCTATATTATACTACGTGCTGCCATCACATTGATATACCTTATGAATACATACATACATATAATTACAAATTACAAACATACATGTATGATACACATATATATTGGTTGCCACTGTAATTGGTTAAGTATAGACAAACTCAGCAGAATTTCACTTTCTTCTATTTGTATATGTACTTAATAATAATTAATAATATATATTACCGAATACTTACATGTCCTTCTCTCTATATCTCGTTGTATGTAAAACTTTTATTGTCGTAACTTGTAGTTTTCTTCCCCCTTTCCTTGGCTCTTGGCTTTCGACATAAATAGATAGACATATCTACATATTATATTATTGTACACAGAACTTGATAAACCATTTTTTAAACTCACGAATTATTATTATATATATTAACACCACAAAATAATACAGTACTTCGACACTCGACACCTTTAGATTTTTAGATGTGTACACACTACACAAAAGTAGTAGTCAATGTTATACACTATCTTCACTAAAAGCAGACATATTTATACACATAATAATAATATATGTTCTTTGTATAACAAACACCTTCTCTATGCCTCCCTTTCACTAAATGTTTTTCTTTAATTATTACTACTGATAATTTATTTGGCTCGTGTTCAGTCTTTTTTACATTCTCTAACACATTTTATAAATTTATCTTTAAAAAAAAAACATCGAATGCGACGGATGTTTGTTTATTATTATTCCACAATAATTGCATTTAAGTACAGAAGACAAAATAGTACATTCATGAATGATTTAAGGGGCGTCAAAGTTTCGTGGAACGTTTTTTTATTTTCTGATTATTTCGATTTTTTGTTTGTTTTAGAATATGTGACTTAAGCATTTTCCTTTTAATTTGTATCACTGTGATAATTGATAATATCCTTGAATAACATTAAAGCCCTTGAAAATATATAGATGAACTTTGACTCCATCCCATAAATTTTAGTTACCTGTACATATAGTCGATTGGTAGTCTTTTTTTTATGTTTAAATTTTCAGTTTCCTACAGTATTGTTTTTAATTCATGAGTTAAAAATTTGAGCTTTATTTTGTTTTGTTTCAAAATTTATGATACTTATTTAATACTTTTTTTAAATAATATTTTTACATACAGCAACTGTCCATGTTCTAATACTTACTAACTATAAACTAACTCACCTTAGAAAAAAAAACCAACAAAATATTTTCTCACAAGCCTTTTTCAGTATTTTAAAAAAGAGTCTTTTTTAGAAAGACAGCACACAGTGTATCTCATTCTGATTGTATACTATAAACTATTAGTAATAATAATATAATAATACCTTACTTATAGGAACAGGTTTCATATGTTACGCTTTTACGACATCAGTCCAAATTTTATGAAACAGTTTTATGTAAATTTCTTTTTGGCTCACTTTTTTGTTATTAGGTACGTCTTTCGACGATTGACCTGATGCACATAATATTATTATTACATATCCTACAGATAATTTTAAATGATCAATTATAATATGGATGGATAATACGACATAAGACACGCAATTTGTACGAAATGCTTCAATCATAATTGATGACTGCACATGATGTATATATATATATATTTAAAACAGATATATAATTTACTTCTTTCACAAAAAGGAGAACAAATGAACACAAGCACAAAAAATTAAAACTGAAAAACTTTACTACACACGAGGACACAAAAGGACAAAAACTGACTGAAAAATACAAACATCTGCGTTTTTTGGAGGGAATTTACAACATTTTTTTGATTCATTCTGTTCTGGTTTCTCGTACAATTTACTTACTAGCTAACTATTTACATGACATTGTTTAATTTTCAAACAACAACATTCAACAAACTGACTTGATTTATAAATATAATTATACGGTAGTTGGGGTGTGAAATACAATACACGTTGTTAGGATAAAAGAAAACTAAACATCACAATCAAATCATCTATATATAGGTTTTATTCTGTTCTTTCTTGATCTCATCAGCTGCTAAATATTAAATATGTGTTTAGTGTTTAATTGTGTTTTGCTGTGAGTCTTGTACACATTTTCCCATAACCAAAATTTTACATTTTAACGTTTGTTTTCTGTTTTGTTTTGTTAAAACTACGTGTTGCAAAATTTCATAAAATTTTAAGTGTGGTTTTGTTTTATACCTATTTCGTTTTTTTGGCGTCAATCCATTTTAGGACAAAAACTAATAATAATCCGTGTTTTTGTGTGCGTGTGTGTGTGTGTATCGTTAAACACCAGTAAACTTGCTATTTTTACTGATGGTTAGTAATATCTGTAATATTATAGTACCTAAACTACACGTTTGTCAAGTTAAAAGAACGCCAAAAATTGCCTATAAAATACTACAAATTAAAAATACCAATAATCATGATAAAATAAAAAACAGTGGTATATATATGTAAGATTTATAATTATGTAACGAGAAAAAAAGGAAAGTAAGAAATGAGGAGAAAACAAAAATAACAATATAACAAAAGTTGTAGAAAAGGAAATGGTTTTTTTACAAATGTGAACTTTTTTGCATGTTACCTTAATTGGTTAAAGGACGAGAAGAATCAACTGCTAACTACAACTATTTGGTTACGCCTGGTGAGTTTTTTCACCTTCAAATATAAAACACTTACTAACTATCTTTCTACTTATATATCGAAATATTACATAGTAATAATTAAGAGTACTACTATATAATATATAATATTTTATCATTATTAATCATTACTACTATATTTGATTTTAAAATGCATTTTTTTTATTACTAAAAATATTAGACTGCAAAATCATTTGAGAAAAAATGTTCTTTTTTTTCAACTTCCTTTATCTCAATTGTGCCGTAATTAAATGGACTGAATTGGAACCATTTGCCGCAAAATTGACAAAGCAGAATTAGTTTTATAGAACTATAAAAAGTCAGCATTAAAAAATTCTTTCGTTTTAAAAAACATCAGCGATGGTGAAAGAAGGAAGGGTGGAATGTTAAACTTATTTTTGTAATCATTTTTTGTAGAATGTGTACAGTGTACACTAGCTTAAATTATTTTATTTTTTTCATTAATTGTATTTTATTAACTATTATAGGAGAGGTTGAGGTTGAATTTTGTACTACAAAAAGAACATCACGAGAAGCAAAAAAAGGAAATTTCTGTTTTTAGACTAAAAATTAAAATTGATATAAAACAAATATAAAACCCATTCTATAGTGTTTTTGATACAGGATAAATTAACCATATCCAATTCTTGATCAATTAATACAATTATTGAAAATTTTGCATAGATATAGATACGATTCAGGGTACACACACATATATATGAAAAGCCAAAAACAAACACATTCACCTCAAAAAGCTTATAAAAAATGATTTCTGATATTACCTTTGTTCTACGGCTACTTGATCTCTCTATAGTTTTATGGAGTGGAAAAGAAATTTAGTTCTAATTCTGCTTAGTTTAATTTCCCGAAACAGTCCACTTAATTATGATACAAGTGATAATATAATATATATTCATATTTCATATGTAGGGTGGATATTAAAAAAAGTGATATCAAAATATAAACTTGTCGTGTAGTTTTTGTTTTTTGTTTCTTTTCTTCTTTTTTTTTTGAAAATATTATAAATGATGAGTATGTGGTAAAATAAGGAAAAAAGCTAACTTAAATTCCACACTTGTCTTTCGTTTCCTTCCTCCTCTCCCAAAATCTCCTTAAAAAATCAACTGCACTTTTTTTGTTGCAAGTTTTACTAAATTTTTGCCGTAGAAGTAGCCTTCTATAATAATAATATGTTTTTTTTTTAAAAAAAAAAAAAATTAATAACAATACTATATATTATACAATTATTACATATCTAACTAATCTTTCTCAATTTCTCTAACATTTTTTGTTTTGTATATGTTCAAGTAAAATATATAATATTTTCCATTGCCATATTTTGATTTATTGTTATACTACATAATACTAAATCATTGTTATTAACTAAATACTAACCTGAATATGTATAATACTTAATATGTTACCTACAACATAAAAACATTCAAACAAAAGCTTCATAAATATTTTTGGAAGCCACTTCTCCCTTTTCTGTCTCCTATTCATTCTATTACTCTCTCTCATACTTTTATTTGTTATTTTTATTATTTTTTTTGTCATTCTATTACAAAAAAATGCACAGTTTCTACTACGATTTTATGTTTCTATTATCTACTGCGAGCGTAGAAACTGTGTAATCTCTCTATTCTCAATTTTATCAAAACTTATAATATAGTTTTAACAGTTAAATTTTAACTTCAATCTTTTTTATATATTATCATACATCAAGTTTTTATTCATCTCTATTTAAAACTAGGTGGTTTTTTTTTTTTCAAAACAAAAAAATTACTAGAGCTTCTAAAACAAAATAAATTATGTTATACCATTTTACCATTACCATTATATAATATAATATTGCACAAACGTTGTATGCCTGCGTCTCTTCGTTCATTCATTTGTCTGTACATATAGAAAAATGTCACCGGAGAGAAAATCCCGAGACCATGCGGAAAATCCGTTTTAGGCAATTCTAATACTGACTTTTTATCGACTTACCCCGTCATTATTTCCATCGAATGAATTTCGGGGCTGCTTCTAAAATGGATTCTCATCAAATACTTAAAGACAAAACAACAAAAAGTTTTTGTAAAATAGAAAATGAATGAAAAATAACCACTGAAACTGAGAGACACAGGCAGACAAATAATTGCATTTCGTGCCATGGGCCAATCCTGTATAGTTTACTGTGTATAATGAATTTGTTCATTATACTGCAAAACCATGAATTATATAGGAACTATAATAATAATAATATTGCAGATTTTTCAAATTTTTACATTTCATCTTCTCGTAAAATAGCAATTCAGAATTATAGAATATTTTTTGAATGGATTAAGAACGACGTGATCAGTTTTCCTCATTTGGAGGTTACGTTTTAGTGAATGATTCTGTTCTATAGATAAGGTGATAGGCGAATAAAAAATAAAGTTGTGATTCTTGAGAAAATTTCAAATAACTGATTTATTGGTAAAGGTATACCAAGTATTAGACGCTCTAGCTATGCTGTAATTAACAGTTAATTCAAAATTTGCAAAAAAAATAATAATAATAGAGAGACATGATATTATTATGGTAATAATACAGATTAAATACACTCTCAGTCTCATCATTTTTGTGACATACATAATCATACTGTGAATTCATTATTTTACTATTAATGACAATCACTGTTATATTATTATTGTAGCATTTTACATTTTACATGACTGATTTTAAATTATTTGTAGTGTATATTTTATTATGCATATATATAATATTAATATTCATCCCAACAGAGCCAGAATATACAAAACAACATATACCTATATAATATATTATTATGTAACATGTAACATATAAACTTTAGTTGTATTACAATGACTGACGCTTGAAAGAAATTCAAATATTACCTGTATTACCTTCAAACGTTTACACAATTTACACAACCATATATATATACAATGTTATTATGCTCACGCGTTACTGATTAAACCCTTGAGACAAAACCTATAATATATTTACGCCTACACTTTTTTTTTATTCTCTGACAGTATAAACAGTGAGACCAAGAATAGTTTACTTTCTTATATAAAATGTGTAATGTGGCACAATTTAATATGATTCAATACTTGTTATTTCATTTCTTATTTTATTTTTGAAAATCAGACATTTTTCTTTTGGTGTCTTCAATCCCAGATACTTTGAGTTTTTGATTTCGAAAAACTATTGTTTAAATGTTGAAATTCCATTCTGTTTATTTGAACGATCCCCAAGAACAACCGCCGATCTCGTTTTTTGTTTCAATGGTATTCACATGTTATTAAATGAGAGCTCAAAAACGAGATCGGCGGTTGCTCTCGGGGATCGTTCATTTGTTGCTTCAAGTTATAGAGTGAAAAAAAATGTATGAAAAAACTTACATTGTATAGCAACAAAATCTTGAAATTGCACATACAAAAAGTATCATGCTGATGGATATGTATATATTTATACACACAAATCAGTTGAAATCGAATCGAATCATCAGGTTGAGACAGACATACAAACCATTTCTTCTTATTTTATATTATCCAAAGAATAAACAAAGCAAAACAATAATAGCGGAAAGCATCTTATATATACATGTATAAAGAACCCCTTTCTTCGTTCTGACCACTTTTGAACACGGTGTTGCTTAATTTAGTAGTAGTAAATCAAATTCAAACTCTTGAGCTATATTGAACTTGCAGCTGTAATAAATTTGACATATACATATATGCATAATGTATGGTCCTATTATAGCCGAAAGCTTATTTCAGTGGCATGAGTTTATGCACAAGATGATATTATTATTATTATCTCTAAGTAAAGCGTCTCATTTATACAACTAAGGATGAGCTCAATGGGTATTAAATACTACAGTGCTTGTTATTTCTGTAATTTTCTTCTCCTGTTGCTTATTTGCATGACGGTTATTCTTCATTAGTGTACACTGTTGTACAAATGTACTTTTAAGTATCCCTATGTAGCTATCTTCTTTTATTTCTTGTTTTATAAAAGTACCAAAAACAAAGGGAATAGTTATTAGTATTTTAAATAATGCTTGTTATAAACATGGTAATCGTTTGAATATCTCAATGTCTTTTGGGAAAAACGGAGGCTTTCACTTTGTACTTTCTCTTTGAAAAAGAAATACGTATTTCTACAAAAAAAAAAGAAGAGAAAGAGACACGCACACAAAGAGGATTCAATGGAAAAAACCCGAGAAACTGGAGGAAAACCTAGTAGCTATGAAGTAATTCAAATTGATGACGTAGAACTTGGTGAGGTATGAAAGGAAACAGAAGTTGAGAAGCGTTGAATTATTCTGTTTCCATCTACATTTTTTCTTGCAAATACGATCAAGTATAGAGAGTTCTGTAATCAAGCATGCAATATCCGTTGTACGTACTGGTTTTAAGCGCATTCTATTTAAGTAGCTTGAAGTCTGTTTGATTTTTTTTGTATTATTCAATAATAAGTTTTGTAGTATTTATATTTGTGCATGGTCTACAATTATTACGATTATTCAATTTTGACAACATTCCGGCCTATTGCTATATTTTAGGTAAAAAACAATAGTACATTATCTTTCAATATTGTGTTTTTGTTTTTTTAGGAGCTAATTTAGTTCTAAATTAGCTCCTAAAATGCATATAATATGTTAAAAAGTCTTCAAAAGAACCGAAGAAAGTTCATAATAAATAATATATTGTTTATCACTACATATTTAACACTGTATATTGTACGAGAGCTGTCTGTCTGCGTCTCTTTGTTTGTTCGTCTGTATAGATAAAAGTCACCGGTAACTGGTAAGGGTTGGGTCAATTTTGGGGCAATTCGGCTACTGAATGATTCTACGAAAGCTAATAATTAATACCTGTTATTAAATGTTTAATCCGAACCACAAAAAAAAACGCAAGTGATTAGTTATATGATTTAGTTCTCCACTTTGTGAAATGTTTTGCAGTTGTAATCATTCGGTGAACTTCAATATTTCAGCTTTCTCCGGGAGTCAAAAAATCAAACGACTATGGGTGATTCTCATTCATTTTTAAATGGAAGTCGTATTTATAAAAAAAAAAGTTCTTCTGTTCTTCTTGTGTAACACTAATAAATAAGGTTGTATTTATATAGAGTATTGGGTAAATCAATGAGAATCATTTTAAGGACTTAAGAGGCACAGACAGACTATCAAAATTTCTTGTATAGAATTCTAAATCCATGCGCAATGAGTATCTGTATTATTTATAACAGAATTATATACAAAACTGCGTTGTAAAATCTCAGCCATAGTTTTCTAAAGACAAATTTGGTACTGTAGTTGTACAACTTTAAAAATTACTAAATGATAAATAGAAATCAAAATGTCGTGTTTGCTTACCGAATTCTACCTCTCTCACGTGCTCCCTTGTTGTTTGCTTTGTTTATTCTTTGATGTTTATTCTACGAACTGTTGTTCGGTTTCTCAGCTAATGGTTCAGACTCTACTTTATTTGCCCTCACATCATTTATTCCTTTGTAAAGTATTGAAATTGAAAAATTGTTGATCAGTCGTTCTCAAATATCATAAGAACATCATCATGAAACTTTGACACCCCTTATTTAAAATCTCTTCCGCTCTTTCACAAACCTAACACACGATTCAGTTTCACTACTTTCACTGTACCCATCACCATGTGCTTTTTTTAAATATTGAAATATTAAATTTGTAACAAACACCTTCACCGACTCTTTCATAAAATACACTCTCAAGCATTTAAACAGTCTAGTTTTCTTGTGACTACACATCTCATTCTTCTCTACCTTTATATATTTCGTTTGTGGCTTATTATTATTATTATTATTATTATTATTGTTGTTGTTGTTGTTGTGTGCTTCAACTATATTAACCATTATATAATAATATTATATTATTATATCTAACATGTCAAAGTGAATGTCTTGTTTTCATGTTTTTATGTATGTTTTATACTAGTTGTTGGAAATGAATTTGCTTTGAGCGATTGTGAGAATGTGCTATAATAATTTATAATCAACAGTTTTTGAAAACTGAAAAATACAAAAGTAAATTTTTTGAATGATCAAACATTGCTGTTACGTTATATATTATATACATTTTACATGGCTTGTTTATATGGATATATGAATCATATTGAACTGTACATTATACACCTTCGGCGCTATATTATAAATGTGTTGTTTAAGTGCAATGTTAGAAATTTTTTGATGTATAAGCTTTTACGTGTATTTTAATTTACAGTTTAAATTATTCTACAACAATAATAATATTTATTACTATTATTATTGTCGTTATCTTTTGTTTGAGTGAGAAAAACGAAAACAAAAAAAAATTGTATTCATTATTCCATAATTTCTATCCGTTACAACTTCCTTTTTCTTAATCCTTCTCTTCTCCTGAATGTTGCCTTGTTAGCTTTCAGCCTTGCTTTTGCTTCTAACTACAACAAATAATAACAATTTAAGAATCACAATTCCTGCACATGCCTAATGAATTAATAGTAACATTTCCGAACTATATAATATATATATATATATTTTGATTTATAGTTTATCCATATATACATCAAAGTTTGCTTTGCAACCAATTTAAAATACAAAAGTTAACGTTGTGATTTTGTGATGCTTCATTTTTAAATGTCATTGGACGGTATTAAGAAAATAGAGAGATGTATTGATGATTTGCAATGCAGTGTGGCATCCTGCTTTTATTGAATAAATAAACCATAATATAAAATAAAAATTTAAATAAATAAAGGCCAATGAACAAAAATGTCGGTTGGTGAAAAGAAAGGACTGTACAATAAATCAATCATGGTGTCTTTTAAACATGATTGAGCTTTTGATAGGCTAATTGGAACTACTATTAATAATTGGTAATAATTAGAATGGCATCAAAATGACAGATGATTGATAAAGAATCACGTAAAGTAAATAATGTAAAGAAACAGAATATTGATAAAAATACTATAGCATTAAATGTACAGGCAATACTGTGATGACGTAAAATAAACAGAAAGCTACAACTCTTGCAGTAGTTAGAATGAGTGGCGCCACGTTGTATTCACTCTTGAAAAAACCTCGGGTTGAAAACCCTGAAATATCTTTAACTAGTATGTGTACAGTATTGTATGTGTATCCAAATGTATTGCAATATACGGTGCAATAGATAGGATTGTGTTCACTATAATATTATGTACTTGCTACTTCAGTATATCAGTAGTATTTGCTACGAAAGCATTGCAAGGCATCAAATCACATTACTCTGTAGACCGAACCCGCCAGTCTCTCGTTCTGCTTGCTTTTAACTGCCTGTAAACCCTTTTCCATGCTGCTTCTTCTAAATTGTGTTCTTTCCTCCAGAAAAAAGAGAAAGAAAAAGCCGAAACTTTCTAAAGAGTCTACTCGGAGACTGTGCATTGGAGAGAATCGAAGTTGGAATATCCTTGTCCGTTTTAACGAGCAAAAGTACAAACACAGGAGAAAGTAAAAAGAGAAAGGCGGTTTTCTCCTCTGCCTGAACAGTGTCACCTAGGAATTTCTCCAAGAACCACTTCCAGTTCTTACAATGCACATGATTCGAGTTACTCTATCCTAGATTTCACCCCTTACTCCAAGATAAAACTATAAGCTACTCGCAATATATTTAATATTTGATTGTATGTATTATTATCGTTCTTGTGATTCTTCTCATCAAACTTCTTTTTTTTCTCATGCATGAAATGAAGAAAAACACAAAACAATGATAATCAACAATTTTTTAAATGATGATAAATTTCCATTAAAATGAATAATAATCCCTTGTCTGTGATGTATATATATATGTTCATCTCAGGAATGGAATGACGTCAATCTTAGATGGAATTCCAGTGAGTTTGGTAATATTACCGATCTCAGAATCCCACCACATCGAATTTGGAAGCCTGATGTTTTAATGTACAATAGGTGTGTATCCATTTTATGTTCAACAACACTTAAAGAAAATGAATAAATTTAGTAGTATAATTACTATTAGATAAACATGAACAAAGTCTTACAAATCGTATTATGTACATGTAAGTAGCATATTATATATACTTTGTTTTTTAACTTGATTGAAATTGATTCTTGTTATTAGTGCCGATGAAGGGTTTGATGGAACGTATCCTACAAATGTTGTCGTTCGGTCCAACGGAAGTTGTAATTACATCCCTCCAGGAATTTTTAAGAGCACGTGTAAGATTGACATCACGTGGTTCCCTTTTGATGAGCAAAAATGTGAAATGAAATTCGGCAGTTGGACTTATGACGGGTTCCAGGTAACAAATCATGGATGACATTACTGTGATTTGAAATGATGAAAAAAATAATAAAAGAAATTGAACGCCTGATTAATATTATAAGCACCTGGAAATGAAAAAAACGTTAATATTATTAAGTATTTGTTTGAAGACAATTTTATCAGTTTTGATTTATAATACGTCACAAAAGTGTTGAAGTTTTGTTATTTTTTGATAGTTTGTATCGCTTTTAGGTTGAATGAATGTATAGCTAGTATCAATTTTAATGTGAGTGATATTTTTAAAATTTATAGCTGGATTTACAGTTGCTCTCAGAAGACGGTGGTGACATTAGCAGCTTTATAAAAAACGGAGAATGGGAACTTAAAGGTATGATGAGAAACAATAATTTTGCAATTAGGATTGAATATTAAATATGTATATATTTTCTTATAAAGTTGGTAATTATTTCCAATGTTAAAAATTTAATTTGCAAATTTATTAGCAATTAATCATGACAATAACAGTAGTCAACAAAACTAATAGCTAAAGCGTAATTTAAGAAGTCATCTTTCAAACTCATCGGCGTTTCCTTTCATATCTTCTTCTTATCTACATGCTATGTATTAGACTTTAATCCAAAAAAGCCAAGAGAATGAAATAAATGGGTTTCAACTACTACGAAATGACAGTTTAATCAGTTTTCTTTTCAGTTTATTAAAGTTTGTTTTTTATACAATATGGGTCAATTATATAATATGTAGTATTTTATGATTTTTGTAATTTTTCTTATGGTAGGTCATTCTTAATTCTATTATATTGTTTTATCATCCCTCAGTTCAATTTTTTGTTTCAAAATACAAAATACAATATTTTAAACAAAAAAAAATTGGCTGATTGTAGAGAGGAAATGGCGGAAAAGGTTTCTATAGTTGAAGATGATCATGGGCTTCGGCGGATGTAAGTCTGCGCTCTCTGCCTTATGTAACAGAGTATCCACAGAAAAATTCTCAACCATTCTACTCTCATAGAAGCTCTGTAGACGTGTATGAACGCAGTACATTACACATATGTATATCGTCTCTTCTAAATATAACAATCATAGATATACACGCGTAAAATGTATCTTTTATATCGTGTAGTTGTAACACAGCAAAACACTTACATCTACTCGTCCAGAATTTCTCTCATTTACCACAGTATCTTTCATCCCTACACCATGCAAAAATCCGAATTTCTTTATATTAGTTGTTATACTATAATATACTCAGTCAAATCGATTTCTCGTTTAAATTGTAACAAAAATTTTATGCACTATTTATTTTTTCTTACTAATCATCCTCTTACAGCTCATTTCATCCCTTGTAAACACATATGCTGAGTGTCAAATGTCACGTTCTTTGTACAGAACCTGTACAAATTTCAAAAACTTTTTATGTACACCTGTAACTGAACAATTCTTATTTTATGTCTACGAAAATGAGGCACAAACAAAGAACCTTTTTGTTTTTTGAAATTGATATTTATTACTTTGTACCGTATTTTTGACCTCCATGTTTGAAAAAACAAAACAAAGCAAAACTTTCTCCAGATATATTAATGTAGAGGAATAGAAAAATGCATGTTATACATTGATCGTGTTGTTTTTTTTACACAACAAAGAAATCGCACAAGGTTTTTCATTTTTTGTGGAATCATGTTTTGCATTTATTGTATTTTTGAGATTCACAACAAACAGCTCATCGGCTAAGGACTGAGTACTTTTGCATGTGCAGTCAATTGTTGAAACCGCAAGAGCTGTATTTTTTTTGTGTTGTTCAGGCACAAATATTGAACGAAGAGAAATTTTAATTCGCGATAACGATTTCTTGTTTTAAATTTGACAAAAACAAAAACCGAGCTTGAAACAATATTTAAGGACAATCTAACGACACTTTTTTGAAACATTTTTGGAAGACGTTTTGGGTCTTTTTTGTTTTTTTCTACTTTTTTTAGGGGTTCCGGGAAAACGAAATGCAATCTATTACGCGTGCTGTCCAGAACCTTATGTGGATATAACTTTTGTGATTAACATACAAAGGCGTACGCTATACTATTTCTTCAATTTAATCGTTCCTTGTGTCTTAATCGCCTCTATGGCCGTGCTTGGGTTTACACTGCCACCCGATTCAGGAGAAAAACTCTCCCTTGGTGAGTTATAGGTTCTTCCAATTTTTCATTTACTTTGTTTTACTTTTATTTTAACCTTTTATTTTAAGGTTAAAAGTTCTCTCAAAAGGGAAAAACAGCCTTTTTTTCTTTTTTTTTAAGTTAATGAATTTTATGTATGAAAGAAATACGTCTATTTATAAATTCAATAATATGAACAACATCGAAATATTACTAAAGAGTTTTCTTCATGAAAATTTCAAAACGGGATTTTTGTTGTCAGAAATGATAACATGTTACCATATTTTGAGAAACCCTTTTGATATTATATTATGTAATCTGAAGAATTATAATTTACATTCCACCTCACACACAAAAAACACATAGGCTAAACACTTTGATCACATTTTATTTGTACTCTAGAACTTAAAATAGAACTTATAATAGATACTTCGGAATTTGGAATGAATGGAAGTTGGGTGTGTTCTGATGGTAATATTTTCATTAGTCAGTGACAATATCGTTTACTTTTTATTTCTTTATCATAAAATATGTGTGAATGTTTTGAAGAGTCTAAAAAAACGCGTGTACTATTTTTTATTGTTATTATTGAAGGATAAAAAGTTAATATTTTATGCAATGGGTGCAAAAAAAATGTTCCTACTGCATATTTTTAAAGGTTATCAGGTATACTTTTTTGAAGCAGTTTGTGTCATGATTTTCAGTATACATGTATATATTATGGTGGTATGTTTTAAGCCATGTTAAGCGAAGTAATATAGCCACAATTTTGGATTTATTTATAACAAATCAAGGCACCTAAATACTAAATTTATCATTTATATATCTTCTACGAGTTTGAGTTTACCATTATTAATAAGTTTTTGTATAAAAATCTGAGCCTGTGGACATGTGTTATAATATGTTTTTGTCTACCGTTTTACACACGTAGAGCTTCATGGTTTCTTCTGTCAAAATAAAAAATGTATCTCTCTCCGTGTGTGTATATACATATATACATATGGTTGTAGAAAATAAAACGTTTATCGATAAAAGTTCTGTAAAAAGAAGGTCAAGTTATAGCACACAGGAGGGAACTGAGGTAGAAAGTAGAGGGAAAGCGATTGTGAAAGTCGTAAAGGTTGAATTTTTCGCCACAAGATGTCGTGGGAGAAAGTCTTTGGAATGAAAATAACTCATTGAAATCAATACTATAAAAGATAACATAGGAGCAAGTACAGTCGTACGAAAAATGTAGGATTTTTGGTGCCTTGCGAAGTAATGTATTTTATTTTATAAGACATTTTTTAAAAAAAAATGTATACAAGTTTTCGAATTTACTTGAAGAATGTTATTTTAGTTACTGTTATATTTTTAAAAGTACATAATATATTTTAAGAAAGAAATACAATGATAAAAGTTATCTATAGGTGCGATGTTTCTACTGAAGATCAGATAAAAAAAATTTCTTGTCATTCTACTAATGGGAGGGTGAGGATTGTAGTAGTCATTTGTGCGTTGCTTCTGGTTATATGTTAAAAGAGAAATATATAAATCGGATAGAACTGGTGATTACACCCAAAGAAATAGAAAAAGTAGTAGACGAAGGAAAAGAAAGTTGATGACGGTTATTTGTTAAGACATTGATAAAAAGGAATCCGGGCCGGTTTTAGGAGAGGAAAAATTATTAGTGATGATGACGGAGGAGCTGCGACCGGCAAAGAAAAGCCCAAAGTTTAAATATGATGAGTATGTAGTATAGGAAATATCTGTTATTATTATTATTGGCATTATGCTGTATGGATGAAATTTGCCGAAAAGAGTTTTCTAAATCACAAGTTTGGCTAGAAAAAAACGTCATGAATAAGCCTCCAAAAGTTCTGGTCTATCCTTTTTCCTCCTGTTAGAAAAGGAAACTAAAAGATAGTAGTCACGAGATAACATGTATGTAATTAATATGTATATATTACGTAAGAATAAAAACAGGACATTGAGGTAAAGTGAAAGTTACACCCTATGGTTTAATGTTAAGATATGTGTGAGATAAGTGTACTTTGGTACGCGAACAGACATCGATAAAGACTATAAAATAAAAATGAAGGAGGTTCCACTTTCAACCATGCTTTCTCTTTCCTTCTTTCGGCTGTATGCTTTTTGCTTCCAGTTTGTTGAGGATGTTTATATGTAGTTTATAAGGACCAGCTTCCTATTCCAAAAATGAGAAACCGGCGCGAATAACATTGTTGCAAATAAATTTCCTCACATGGCATCCATGATTTTAGAAAGTATTCTATTCAACGTTATCTTCAACTGTAATTATTCGAATGGTTATCATGAGTCGGATATTAATGACAAAAGTCTTTCGAGTCTTAAATTTTTATAAGAATCCTTATGAAAGACATGAAGAACTTGCTTTATCATATTTCAAGGCAAAAGGAACTTGAAACTATGTAACATGACTCGTGTTTTATCATCAACATATTTCTTATAATCCGTGTATTTATTCCTAATTGTGTAGGGGTACCAGGCCAAAGGAATATCAAATATTATGCCTGTTGTAGTGAACCATATGTCGATATGACCTTTACAGTCATCATTCGACGTCGAACATTATTTTATATGGTCAATCTGATTGTACCGGGCATCATGGTTTCTTCCATGACGTTACTAGGATTCACTTTACCAGTTAGTTGTGGGGAAAAATTGACACTAGGTATATTCATTTGAAAAAAATGATTTAAATTATGCTTCAACAATATAAGTTTAAGAATTCTTTATGATTATTCCATGCCCTGATTCCTTAACCCCTTGTAAAATAAGGTTAATTATTATAATAATAATAAATTCGTTTATAAATTAGATTGCGTCGTCTTGAAATGTACCGAGTAGCTACACTGTCATTCCCTGAAATTTTGAATTGTTAGTAAATAATAATAATAATGTAGATTTCTGGTAACTGTTACTGTTATTTTACTTGGTAAAATAAGTAAAATGAGAACATTCGAGAAAATTACAGTAGCCAATTAAAATTGGCACGGTGTGAAATAATATTTTGCAAATTAATTGAGAGTTGATTGGGCATCCTTTTGACTAAAATTCATTAAACGAGTGAATTATGTATGAAAAAATATGTTACTTCTTTCTTTTACCAAGTACGATATGAATTAAACATAATATATTATTATGCCAAATAATAATGTGCTTAAAAATTGTATTCAAAGCAAATATCAATTATAAATTACTCAACTTTCTACAAGTGCCACTTTTAGATTTTTATCTACATGCATTAGGCTATTCCTTCTGTAGCCCATGTCTTTCTCCTTTTCTCTTTCTCAAACAACATCAGCGGAATTCTGTTAGTTGTGCTATACTTGTACTGGAGCGCTGAGTGACTCTATGCTTATACAGAGCATTTCTAGTGCTCTAATTTTTCTGTGACCACGGATCGATTTGGTGTAGCTGCAACGTTGCTACGTCAGTTGGGTCTTTGACTCCTTGAGAAAGTATGAACGAGACAGAGAGAGAGAGAGAAAAGGAAAGCGAGGCCAAAAAAGGAAAATATTCGAGACTTGCTTTTCGCAGTTGCCGATTTCTTTACATGTTCTCTCTGATATTATAAAACGGTCAACATTTGAGCTTTATAAATGTCCCTATTGTTGTTAAACGACAATGAACATATTATATTATGGAATATAAGATGTACAACCCTAATTCAACTATTGTTTTTTTTTTAAATTTAACCTAATGCTACTCTGTAATAGATACTGAGTCAAATTGAACCCATATCTCAAATCCTTTCCCCTTCGATACTTATATATGAAACTGATTGCAAGATAAAAAAAAACAAGGTAATTTAATAACAAATAATACTCTAACGATGTTTTTTTACAAATTGGTGGATGTGAGAGCTACGTTATTGTTTTCAACTAAAAATGAATCATTCTGCTTTGAATTTGAATAAGGTGGAATACTTTCTCCTGGTAAAAATACATAATATACACACGTAGAATTTCAAAATTTTATATAAAATCTATATTATTAAAATTAATTGGTGTAGTTTTTTGAGACTCAACAGCTGCTATGTTTCATTGTTTGAAAGATTTCAAATGTAAGTTAATTGTTAATATGTTAGTTTCACCTCCTTAGAATTACTGAGTAGAGAGACTGTCTTCATGTTTCAGTACTTGAAAATTACAACAAAATGCTAACTCTCTCTAATGTTACTTTAACAATACTTCACGTATTTTTACAATAATACATTTGATGAGTACTACATAACTCGTAACACTGGGTTGAATGAATGTATGTTGTATGTTGGAATTTGTGTGTGGATTGAATGCTGTGAATCAGACATTTTGTTTTTCATTTTGTACAGGATGAATGAATGAATCAGATTTTAGTTTAATGTAGCACTTGAAAAATATTGATTTATTATTTACTATAGGATTCGTAAAATCTCACACCTAAATTTAGTTTTTGAACAATAAAACATAAAACTCTATCCGATTTTGTAAACCATTTACCATTCACACTTGAACTTGAAACATATTGAGTTGACATGAGCTTATAATATATTTACACAGTCGAAATTTAAGTTTTCATTAACCAAATATATATTTTTGTGGATTTTAATAATGAGTTTATGAGTTTTTGTTGCGTCAACTGTTTTTTAAAATGGCTAATTTTGATATTTTTGTCTACACAATGTTTTGGTCAAAAAAAATTTGACATCCATTATCCAGTTTTTGTTCTATAGACAACTTTCACTGAATATTTTTGACGGCCAAATAATATTATATATATATATGATTAGATGAGAGGGTTGATAAAAATATGTATCGTATTACATATTATTTTGACTAAATTGTTTTGAAATCATGGTATGAGATGTTGTCTCATATTTTTGAAATTTAATACTGTGTAAGATGATGAGGATGGATTGACATATGAAAAAATGTACATATATTTTTTTTTTTGGTATTTTTTATTTACATATACTTGACAAGAAATGTTTTGAAAATTTTTGGTTGCATGGTTCTAACAAAACTTGTTGACTTTTGACAGGTGTGACAATATTACTTAGTTTAACAGTGTTCTTAAACATGGTCGCGGAAACAATGGTAATTTATGCATTTGTTTATATATTATATGACTATAGTTCTAACAGCAATCCTAGAAAAGAGGCCGATGTATAATAAAAATGCTAATACATATATGTATATATATATAAATTTTTGTATATTATGATGTGTAATATAATTTTTTGTGCAATATATTTCTGTATAAACTATCGTAATAATACCATAAAATATATATGTATGTAAGGAGGTTTACTAACATTTTTAATGCCATATTTTTTACAATCCTAAAATTACCAGCCCGCCACGAGTGATGCTGTCCCCTTACTGGGTACGTTATTGTGGTCTTTTTTTTTCTTCTTATTTTATGGAATCCGAAAATTTAATAACGAAAAAGAACAAAAAGAATTTCCATGAAATTGAATAGACGAGTAGAAAAAGCTATACACATTTGAATGCTACAAATTATATTCTTTGTTACTTTTTCTACTTGCGTATTCAAACAGAGTAATTGCTCTATGTACGCCTTAAAAGTATTACCGTTTCGTTTTGTACTGATATTGTGATGTACATGTACAATATGAGGAATCAGTCTTGGGATCTCCAGTTGCTCTGTATTTACCTATACATATGCATATATTATATATATATTCTATTATATTATTATTACTATTACTCATAACATTTTATTTTTTCTTGCAACCAGCTTTAATTTAGAACGTGTATTAATTGAAATTGATCTCTCGACTTAACAAAATTAGTCATTTAATAATGCAGTTAAAAGAGTTGCTCCTTCAAAAAAAAGCCTCATGATATGACATTTTCTCTTTAGGTATAAAAAAAATTAATGATAAAAAAACCCAGTCGTCTGGTATTTTGTCAATTCAAAGTGGTATGTCTTTCTCTATAGTGTGTGTTTGACAAACTGTCATCTTGATCGGGATTATCGTTCATAATGTGTATTATATATAATATTCATACTATCAAATCTATATTATATATATATAATATTATAATATATATATATATTCACTTACTGACATCCTCCGGGAATTAATTCTTGAAATGTTTGAAATAGTTCTGCCGTGTTTTGATACTTCAAGAAATGAAGAGCACTTTCCATATAATATATAAAGTTGGACATTTAATACCATTAAATTTCTTTGCACACCACTCATTATATTTAGTTGTATTCTTTTCATTAACTTCCATTCAGTCTTGATTGACCTCAATATTATAGAAGAGTCACACATCTCCCTCACATAGAGACATTTTTGTTACTAATCAATAGACCTTTTGCTTTTCATCTTTTCTTGCTCTTTTTCTGGCTGGATGATAATAGTAATTGCTGCCGACCTGACGGCGTATGATTTGCCCTAAAATGAGAATTTAATTGGCTAAGAAGACGAAAAACTGAGAAACAAAGTCTACA
The DNA here is from genome assembly GCA_034698265.1 of Sminthurinus aureus. NCBI lineage: Eukaryota > Metazoa > Arthropoda > Collembola > Symphypleona > Katiannidae > Sminthurinus > Sminthurinus aureus. Next base: position 26,389 of record JAQGBH010002020.1, read on the forward strand.
TTTAAACAATTTTAAAGTAACTGTATTATTTATAATTTTAATCTCCTTTCGCGACATTTTCGTTTTTTTCTCAAACTGTTTTGCATTTGCTCTACTTGTTTTTGTTGTTATTTTTTTAGGATCAGGAAGCAGGGTAGAAACTTTTCCATGATTATTTATTATTGATGAACTTTTGAGGTCATCATTAGTAATAATAATGTTGGCACATTTTGTATGAGCTTTAAAGTTTTTAAATAATTTAAAAGTAGTACAACAATTATAACAGTACAGTTTTTTTAAATCAACTCTTAAATCTCTTAAATTTTTATCCTCTTCCCAAATTATAGCCTCTACAATTCGTTCATTATTCATAGGACGTTCAATTACATCCATTGAAAAAGTTTAAAGTTTAAAAAAAACAAACAGATGCTTTAAAACAAAGAAAAATGTGTTACAAATTCGGTTAAATATACGGATACTGCAATAAACTGTAAATACTATATATATACTACAGGAAATGGATGAATAGACTATTACAGTTTCGTTTGTTTTGTAAACATGACTATGCATAACATATATACAGCATTACATACAGTATTATACATATTATATATCAAGGGGTTTTCTAAGAATTTTATCTTTTTTACGACTACTATACTCTTCCTACTATAAACTATCATAAAACAAAAGTAAATCAGTCATTCTCAAAATATTATTTGATAATAATGTTGGTTTTAGTTTATGGCGAGATACTGTTAAAAAAAATAAAACAAATTACATAATGTTGATATTTATTTTTAGTCAATAAGTAATAAAAAAAATTAGTACTATTACTCGCCAATAGAGAATGGAATCTCGAATTTGTTGTCTCGGAAATTAGTCGAGAGTCTCGTAAAAATGTTACTCTCGAAACGAG
>JAQGBH010002021.1:0-27280 GCA_034698265.1 Sminthurinus aureus
TACATAGGTAGGTCTTTCATTTGAGACAATGGCCCATTGACTTTTCCAACATTTGCTCAAAATGAAGCACCCTAATGTATACTCTCCTCTCTTCTTTTTCTCAGAATACATGAAATCCAATCCAATCCAATTCAGATCCAATCCAGTCCGATCCATATGGATAAAATTTCCTTTGCATATTAAAACGCATGAATTAACAACAACTTCTTTTCCTCTTCTGCAAACGTAAATTCTACATTCTACATTCCCATGTCTATCCCATGCCTTCCCATTAGCAATATAAAATAGACATGTTTTACGTGGTACATACTGTAGCGCATCTTGTACATTTTACGTGTATATGGATATAAATATGGAATCACCAATTAATCAGCCAAACCGATACAGACTATAGACTGTAAATTGTACATTGTACATCTTTCACCCTATCAGTTTTCTCCATTTTTCCTTGTCTCAACTTTTAAAATAATATATTGTTGATATGGTTAAAAAAATTGGTTCAATATTTTTTATTTCAAGTTTCAAGTATTATTTTAACCCTGACCTATTTTAACCTTTTACTGATAGCTACGCTGATAGATGATAGACTAAAAACAAAAGGTTCGGTTACTCTCCAAATTTAAGTCAGCTTAAAAGCCATGCGTATTGAATATTGAATAGTAAAACTAGCACAGTTGAACAAGAAATGGAATTAATGAAAAGAGTGTAGTTTGGAGTTTGGAGTTTGTAGATTTGTAGTTTTACAAGGTGACTCATTGGTTTTTTGTTGTGGTTACGCCCTCTTCCTACTTGAAACTAAATAAAGAGAGATTCGGAGATTCGGAGATTTGGAGTATAGAGTATGGACTATGGACTATGGCGTTTTGAGGTATCTCCGTTCATGTAAATTGAGATTGGAGATATTAGAACAAACCCATTCTACATTCTACACTCTACCTACTCTCCACTTCACACTGATACAAAGACAGAAACAGAAACAGAAACAGATGCAGATACGCTGTACTCCGTACACTTTGCATTATTCTCTGAGAATCAGTTCAGTTTTCCACCGGAGAAAATAGAGCACAGAAATATGTATAGTGTATGTGAAGATGAAAGAGAAAACATGTTTCCATTTCTCTCTGTAACATTCGAGATTCGAGATTCTTGATCCAGAATCCATAATCTAGAATCTAGCTTTGAATCTCCATCCTCTATACTACTTTCTCTACCTTGTCTTGTGCAATGTACGATGTGCAATGTACGTTAATACAAGTGTATGTTAGTCTGTTGAAGGTGATGCTGGTGGTGATGATGATGATGATGATTATGCAGTATCACGTTCTTTGACTTTGACTTTCCACCTTGTGAATATTTCTCAACTCTTCCTTCCTTCCTTCTCTCTCCCAGCCTTCTTCCTTTCCCAGCATAAATAAATAGTAGTTTATGCAGCCAACGTCTGCTTCTCATCCTTTCTTCTTTTCTCTTTCTTTCCCAGGTTTCTAGGTTTCTCCCTTTCTGAGCTTTCCTGGAAGAGGTACACATAAAATACTAGTCGGTTTTGTTGTAGTTTTAGTTATAGTTCGAGTTAGAGCAGCTGTACACTGTACACTGTAAATCTAGAATCTAGAGTGTAGAATGGAGAGTGTAGATTGTAGGTATGAAAGACGAGTTAAGAAATCATGAGAAGAGAGAACACAGCCGGAGCCATATGCTAAAATATTTGTGAGAAGAATCCAGTTCAGCCAAAACTCAAACCCAAACCAAACCAACTCAACACAAACAATAAAGGATGAGAAGAAACTCCTTTCTCTTTCCTCATTCCTTTGAGTCGGATTCCGAGTTGGAGCTGGAGTTGGATTGGACGTGGACGCAGACTTGAGTTGGGGAAAATATGAATCTCGCATATAAATTACAATCCATGAGTAGACTCTCTGACTTTTGACTTTTGACTTTGGCTTTTGGCAATCTCTAGTTGTTCCTTTGTAAGTTGTACACAGTATATCATTCACAAGGATGTAAAATGGAAAATAAAGATCAGCACCTTCAAGTCACACCCACCATTGGGATTGAAATTGGGATGCAGGATTTCAAGCTTTTTTCCATTTTATTGATATTTTCCTCTTATTTTCTTGTCTTCAATTCCCCTCATCCTCATAAAAAGATGAGGCCACACCTGACGTTCATAATAATAAAGAGGAAGGGAAATTGATATTAAGAAGATGGAGATCAAAATGAAGATCAGGATAAAAATATGAGACAAGACAAAAGGGAGACATCATAAATACCACGCCATTGCATGTAATGTCATGAGGCATGACATAATGTTATTCATTAGTAAAGTGAAAGTTTATCCCTTTATTATTATTCAGATGATAGTAAATAAATTTTTGACACATTTTTAATGGATTGTAGTTAGTTTTAAACCATTTTCTGAGCAAGGAGCATAAATCCAAAGTACAGCATACAATATAGAATCTAGAATCTAGAATCTAGATGTATGTTAAATGTTAGTTTTTTTACAGAGGAGGATTGCAGTTTCCCCTTTTCAGAAGAAGGATTGCGATACACCATAATAACTCGTGAATGTGGATGTATGGTATGGTTGTAGGGAGTATGGAGTATGGAGTATGGCGTATGGAGTATGGATAAAAGTCCCTGGAGCATGATGTGGATTTTCAAACTGGCTCTTCAACTGAGCTGAGCTGAGCTGAGCTGAGCTGAACTCAACTCAACTGAGCTGGATTGGAAGTGTGTAACTCTCGTCGTGACTTGATATGCACACTACGCTATCAATTTGTCCAGTCCATGTGGGAACTGAACTGGACTGGACGGGACTGGTAACGTAGAAAACAGAGAGAGATTAAATGTACACATGGCACGCTTTTCCCTTTGCTTTTCTTTCCAATTCCCACTTTCTCCTTCTACCTTCCAACTTCCAACCGTTTCCGGAAATGTAGAGATGTGGAAGGAAGTCTACGGTTTAGAATCTAAAATCCAGAATCCAGAATCTAGAGTCTAGAGTCTGCAGTCTATGCAGTCAGTCACACACAGAAACAGAGTCACCGGTACCAAATTCTCAAGAGTCCAGAGACTTGGTCCATCCACCCATTCGTTCGTCCATCCGTACGTCCGCCCGTCCACCAGTTCACCCGTCCGCTCTGCTCTTTTGAGCAGAGTAGTCTCGTATTTTCCACTGAGATTTCAATTCATACCAAACCCAACCAAACCAAACCAAGTCCAGCCAAGCCAAGCCAAGCCAAGCCAAGCCAGTGGAATAATAAAACAAGAGATGCTTCTCCGTTGCTCAATTCCGGTTTCTACTTTCTACTTTCTCCTTTGGAATTTCTATGCTTACATGAAATATTCCAATGTCCAGATGGTCCGCCGAATCTTGCACAACTTCGCATTGATCATCCATTCACACGCAGAAATCTCCAATGCTCCAATGTGAATTCACTTCAGTGTCAAGTTTAGTCTTCAGTCTACAGTCTACAGCCTACCAAATTCTGCTGTCTAGCGAGACTCCAAAATCCAAAACTCCAGAGCTCTAGAACTTTAGAACTTTGGAACTGTAGATCATGTTTAATTACTACCACTACCACTAGCCTCAACCGAATACTACAGGTGGGAATCGAAAATCCCCATCACGTACATAAATGTATGTCGAATTCCAATTCGAATTCGACTATGTTCTTTTGGAACTTGGAGCTTGGAGTTTGGAGCATGCGGGATTCAGAGTGCAAACTCTATCTGCATCTAGCGTTTCACAGTCCCTCTCTCTCCCTCTCTCTCTTTACGAGCCTTATAAGTTCTCCCAGTTTACAATATATGCACTTTGAGATCTGGTATATTTGTCTACCTATGTAATTATATGAAAAAGAATCGGGGATCCTCTTTATTAACCAAGAACCAAGAGTATGGTACACTGGTACACTGGTGCAGAGAAAACAGAAAACAGAGGTAGTTTCAATGGCTCCTTCATTACTACATAATTAAAAAACCATGTACTCAACCACCATATGCAACTATCAGTTGAACGATGAATCCAATTTTTCTGTCGTTAGGTAAACAAAGTTTTGAATCTATCAATCGTCAATCGGATCTGAAACCAAACCCAACCAAACCAAACCACCACAGGATTTTGTATAACATGTTTACTTTTTATGACTCTTCAAATGCTTTATATTGCACATACACCATACACCATACATAATACACACAAACCTGGATTGGATAGGGAGATAGATGCATGAACAGTTGGAAATTTCAAGTGAAATTTCTTGGTTGGTTGGTCTACAATTAAAATGAAATTGAGAATTGAGGGATTGAGAATTGAGGATGATAAACAGTCAACCAGCAAATTAGACAAACAACCAGAACAACCAGCAACTGAAATTTCCAGGTTTCAACTTTCAAGGCTTCAACTACACATCACTATTTACACTCAGTCTTCATAAAAATATAAAATAAAGTAGAGATGTAGAGAGCTTATGAAGAGTACAAAGAGGGGAAAGAGGGAAAAGAGAACATAGATTTGGAGCAAGAGCAAAAGCAATAGCAAGAGCATCAGAGCAAAAAATAGGTAGAGAAATTTGTAGACTTTTCTAAATTAGTCACTCTTCTACTTGTGTTTCTACTTCTAGTTTTACTTTTCAGCCTCTTCTTTGTCCGTTCATCATCATCCTTTTCTCCGTCTCCATTTCTCCATTATGAGCGTTACGAGTTGGTTGTTGGTTGAGCTTAGGTAGTTGTGTAGCTGAGTTGAGTTGGATTGGGTCGAGTTGGGTTGGGTGAGTTGGATGAGCGGGAAATGAGAAGGAAAGGTAACTTGGGAGAACTGTAGTGAGTAATTGGAAAAATTGACTCGGGGCATGACGAAGGAAAAGAATCAAGTGTAAACACACAAAATACAAACTAAGTTACCAAACACACACACACACCAACTATGCGACTCCACAGTTCATTTTTATCCCTTTCTCTCTTCCAAGAGCCGGAAAATCTAACGTTATAACGTACAACACTAGACACTAGTCAGTAGTCAGTAGTCAGTAACGTTCTACAATGTGCTACTCCATTCCCCATTCTCCATTCCTGTAGGAGAAAAGGGCAAATTCTCATGTCCAATGTAATGAACATACATACAAATAACAAAATACAGCTACACACTACACACCTCCATGAAAAAATAATGAAAAAACTAGGAAAAGACAGAAACAAAAAACCAATTCGGAGTTTTCCATGTTCACTTTAATTCCGAATTTGGGTTTGAAACGCTCTTTTCACTTTCACATTCACATTCAAATTAAAAAGCAACTGGAGTCAACTCTGTGGTGATCAAAATGAGATTGGAGGAGTAAGAACCCACATTTTCCTCTTGGGTTCCTTGAATCCTTGAAACACTTTTGAATTTGGATTCATTTGTCAATAGAAGTGCTGGAGAATTGAACAAGTCAGGCGTCAGGCGTCAGAAGTGAGGAAGATAGGAGAGAGACGGAAGTAAATAGGAGTAGATTTTTTGTACACGCAAATAAATGTAAAAGATTGAGAAAAACCAGGGTAAATCAATAAACCTCTAAGAGTGAAAGGAGAAACAAAGAAAGCTGTACACTGTACACGTGTTTTTTCTCTTTTTCTCTGTGTCATTGTCTCTTTCTTTGGTTTGTGCTTACTCAGATAATCACAGCAGGATAATAATAATAAAAATAATAATAATAATATACGTGTGATTATCCTCTTCGCCATTGTCATCGTCATAGTCCAACCTTATACATAGCATTTAGTTACATGTTCAGTTTTAGACGTGTAGATTCTAGATTTACATGCTGAAATCCAGAGTGTCATGGAAATGTAGAGAACCAACAAGTTACAAGTTGAAGGTTGCCTAAATTTGATCCCCTTTTTGTTGTGTTGTGTTGTTTTGGTTTGGTTTGGTTTGGTTCAGTCTGTTTGGCTTTAGTTTGTGCCACTTTCTCCTTTTGACGTTCACCATAGATATTTTAACACAAGAGCTAATCCAATGCTTAACGTTTGCATAAAAATAAACATCGCCGAGGCTAGCGCGTGCCTACTTAAAATAGATAATGGCCCAAAATTCAAAGCGATTGCGAGTAAAAGTGAAAGAGTAGGTGAAAGTGGAAGCTCTTTACATTCTCAAATGCTCAAGTTGTAATCCCGAAAATTCTAAATCGTTTCGGATTTTTTAAAAGTATACGTAAAAATAGAAGTTATCAATTTTTGTCCTCTTTCAATGTGCATTATACCTGCGTAAATTGACGCATTAAAACTTGAAGGAAAGGTAAACTTGTACTTGAATTTAAATTCAAAAGTTAAAATAGAGTCGAGAGTCGAGTGATGGAGAAAGTGGTGTAACTATGCAACTATGTAACTATGTAGACGTGTGTCAATCTCTGCTTCTCAGAGAGAGAGAGAGAGCAAATACAATTTTAATGGACTTTCTCTCTCATGCATGTACAATGTACAATGTACATAGGATATGTAGCTATGTAGCAGACGCATATGTACAATGTGTATGTCAATGTACCAGGTAAAAGGTACAAGGCAAGGGAAAAGTGACAGAGAGACACTAAATTCCTACTTTATATTTGACTTTACATTCAGCTGAACTAGAAAAGGCAGACAAATTCACTTATGAAACTTAGTTGGCTGGTTGTGGAGAATCAAGAATCAAGAATGCAAGATCTAGAACTCAAGTGCTCTGTGACTTGTAACTTGTGAGTTGAAATGAGTTAAATGTGAAATGTTTGATTCTCTCTTGAAAATGTGTGCGCTCATTTCACTGTCAGCCTTCCTTCCAGACTTTCAGATTTACAGATTTCCAGATTTAGCATTTGGATGAAACACAGATCCAAGTTTTAAACGTGTACTCTACAGCTGTGAGTTGTCTGCTGTCAAAGCTACGAGCAAAGAGCAAAGGTTTGACTTGTAAAACTTGTAAAACTTGTAAAGGCGCAACTTTTTAATTTCATAGAAAACTTGTTCATCCCTTTAAAATTAGTAAATTAGTAAATTATGCAGTACACAGTTGGCCATTTTGTACTCAATTGTCAGTGATTTTTCCCTCTCAAACAAATTTAAAACTGTTCAGTTTACGACATTTCAACGCCAACAATACTTAATACTATTCGTAGGATTTCTACACTTGTTTATATCGTACCTTAAAATTACTAAAATTGTCATGTACAGATATTTGACGCACAAGAATTGTATAAAAATTAGGGAGAAAAATGAGAAACCTTTAATTTTGATTTAGATTTTGCTTTCACTTTTACCTTGTTTCACCCACCTGCCGATTTAGATTTTTGCCGTAGGTTGTAGGATGTAGGATAATGGTGAAAGGCCAAGTAAATGATCAGTCGATCGTCAATCTTGAATGGTGGAATGCAAGAAGTTTGAAGTTTGGTTTGGCCAGCCTTGCTTTATTCGCATTCGTTTTTGTATTCGTTATTGGATACTAATGGAGCTCTTATTTGCATTATTTATGGCTCAAACAAATTATTCCGGGTTCCAGTCCAAACAACTGTGAATCGTGTACAGTCTATAGACTACAGTCTACAGTGTACAATGTACATGTAGATATGTCTACGGAACAAGAGAAATGGAGAAAGTCCGTATAAACTTGATTTGGGTTTGTTTGGGCTTCTTGATGTCCTCGTGCATTTTTCATGTGAGGAGTCATTAGAGTAAGAGGGTAAGCGGCTCGCTGGAAACTATTGAACTGGACTTGACTTGACTTGAGCTGGGTTGACTTGTGAGCAACCGTTTGTACTGTATTGTGTTGTTTGGTTTTGCTTCGTTTTGTTGTTTACATTTCTAAATTACATGGGATTGTTGTTATTAGAATTATAAGTCTATACTCCATACTCCATTTTCTATACTCCATACTCTTTACTTGCACGACATTCTCATTACTCATTATACGCCACATTCTACATTCTACATTCTACATTCAAAATCCTCGCTACACATGTAAATGTTCTGTACCATTTTCTGCAGCAGACATCCTGTATACTTTGTATGGTATTGTGGATTGCGTACGCATATATTATGCATGTAATTAACCGTCGATTTTTCATGCTCAACCCCCTTTCACCAAAATATTTAAATGATCCAAAATAAATAAATCAAAATCCACGTGTAAATGTAGCCACAACGCACTGTTCAATGTTCAATGTACAATATACAATATTACAATATACAGTGTACAAATAGCAAAGTTGGAAGAAAGCTCTACTTTTACTTGTACTTTTAATTCTAAGAGACCAGTAAATGAGCGGGCGGTTATAACTTTATACATTATATTTTTAGCCACCTTTTGTTATGTGAAATGTGTAAAGTATATCCAGTATCTAGCGTCTAGGTTCTAGGTTGAATAAATAAATACACTGTGCATAAAATCATGCACCAAACAAAAAACACAAAGTACAAAAGAAACCACAGGTAGTCGACCCTCTGCCTCGAGTCTCGAGCCTCTAGCCTCGTGATTTAACGGCCAATCCAAACCAAACCAAGCAAAACAAAAGAGCATGAAAAATGTTGACGGTCAAAAGAGAACAAAGAGAGGAAAATGGAAGTGGAGAGCAGAGAGGAAAAACCGTGAGTACACATTTCACTTCTCAGTTCAGGAAATGCAAGAATGTTAAGCGAAATTGGAATCGGAATCCAAATCGGCATTGGAATTCAACTTGAAATCTGATCCACTCTGCTGAAAAAAGGAATCTACAAAATGTTTCGAGTAGTTGGACCTTCCTGGATTCTAGATTCTAGATTCTAGAGTCTAGATTCGATGTACATTTAATATCATACGTCATAAGTGTATAACGTTGAGTTTTGAGTATTGAGTGTAGAGTAATAAATACCACAGCGGATACTGAAGTAATATTATACATTTACTCTGTGCATTGTACATTGTACAGTGTACACCGCACTCCTTACACTCTGCTATTTACTCTGTACTCGTTAGTCAGAGTAATATCAAAGCCAGAAACTTGTGAGTAGTCAAGTCCAAGTCGAGTCGAATCGACTACTCAAGGTTCACTATTTTTTCCTCTTGGTTTTTTCTCTTCCGATTGGTTCTTTGCTTTTATGTAGAGTCAAGACTCGTATAATATATATATATATATATGTATATAATAAAAGATATACGATATACAAAATAGAGTCTAGAGTCTAGAGTGTAGAGTGTAGAGTAGATGGAGATGGTTGAAGGTTTGCCGTCTCAATATCCGTCAGATATGAACATGGAAATGGAGATGGATGTAAAATGAATGGCTCTTCCAAAAAAGAAAAGATACAGGAATTTTTAGATGTAACCTTTAGAAAAGCAGCACTATCCTTTATTTTACTTTACTTTCTTTCGATATTTATGTATTATTCTCGACTACCTCAGCTCAATTCAGCTCAATTCAGCTCAGCTTAGCTTAGCTTAGCTCAGCGCTGCTCCGCTCATGACTCGTCATTGTATAGAATACTTAGAGAATAGAGAAGCAAAGAAAAGGAAGAAGAAAGAGCACAGGAATTCCCTTTATCATGCCACTGTTTCTTCCTGAGACGGAAAGAAAGAAAGAAAGAAAGTCTAGACTCTAGGTTCTTGTGCCTGGCTGTGGCAATTGTGATGTGAGTGATATAGCTCAGTTGCTTACCTAACCAAAACACATAACATACACATAACATACATATAACATACACACAACAGACTACAGACAACAGACCTGAACACTGAACACTGAACACTGCACACAGTATACAGTAGTACATGGATTATGGAAGTGGAGTAGAGAAAAGATGGAAGGGAAGTCAGTCAGCGGTTGGTCCTTTGATTTTGATTGCTCACCCTAAAATTTTTATGAGCCCTTCATAATTAATGAGCCTAGGTCTCCGGCCTACCAGTGCCCGTACTCTCGTTCTCTCTCGTTCTCTTCTGTTATGCCATTTTTATTAGTGCAGCAAACTAGCAAACTAGCAAACTATTCCATTTCTAAATTCCATATCTACTTTCACTTTTACATTACATCATTACTACAGCAAAGAGGAATGGTGATGCCGATGCCGATGCTGATACCGGTGTCGGTGTGGATGGATATGTCGGTGTCGGTATATGCTGATACTAATACCGATACTGATACTGATGTTACAAGCATGAAAATTCATTCCGTTCCGACATTCGAGGCCACCCAGTGAAGTAAAAAAAAGAGGCAGAACGGAATACTGAATACTGAATGCTGAATATCTTAGTATGAGTGGATAAAAATAGACAAGCAGAAAGTCAGCGAAACAGACCAGACTACAGCAACCGCAATATCTGTATTCCAAATTTTTTCTGTAAAAGATTGAAAACCTCATTGGAAAATTTTTAATGTGGGGAAGGAAACTTTTCTCATTGCAACAAAAGGAAACGAGTACACAGTAAAATACCCATCATTTGACCTTTTACATGATACATGATAAATGATACACGATTATGTGCCTTGCAGCATACAATGTATTGTGAATACTAAATGTTCTTTAAAGGTACAGAGTTTGAAGCTTTGAAGCAAGGAAGATCATATGGAGGAAGGATTGCAAACAGCACTCTACTTTGTTTGTTTTATACAGTCTACAATGCACTTTGAAACTGCAACAGCAGCAGCAGCAGCAACATTATGCAACAAACAAGAACAAGAATACAAGAAGGTCAAGAAGACCAATGCCTGTAAAATACATGACAAAGTGTGATGACTGTGATGAGGCAGCACATTTCAAATCTAGACGTGTTCAATGTGTTCAAGAACACAGCCCTTTATTTATTTTCTCCTTCATTTACACCACGTACATTTTACAGTGTACAGTCTACAGCAATTTAAAATGTAAAGTGTAGAATGTAGAATGTAACTCAGTGAAAGTAGACAAATTAAAAACAGCTTAAAATCTGCTCCACCTACCACCTACACATTTTTGAGGTATAGTATACAAAATTGTAGATGTAAATTTCATTGCACGGACTAACAAGTATTTCTATGCTTTTGGTTTGTATTTTGTAGTTTTTAGTCGTTTTTATCTGGGAAGGGCAAAGGAAACGGCATACACGGATTTATTTGCTTGTGCATTAGTGGATAATGATCATGAAGAAAATTCCCTTCATTTCTCATCCACAAAATCTAAATCTAACTTTACCTCAAATTTGAATTTGAATTTCACTTTACGACCTGAGCGAGCATAAGTTTAAGCACTAGAATTAGTAGGTAAACATTGGGAAAACTGAAGCAAACCAAACCAAGCTAAGCCAATCCAATCCAATCCAATCCAAGCCAGACCAAGCCAACCCACTTGAAAGTGTGCAAACGAGTTTGTGGCTAATCTAGCGCTTTGTCAACATATCAAAACTCATTAGTCATTTCCTTGAACTGCCGTCATGAAATTTTCTTTCACCTTTCCCGTACGCTATTTTCCTTTGACTTTGACTTTGACTATGAATTTGGGTACTTGGGTACGGCGTAAGAAAAAAGATCAGCTTTCAATATTTCAATAAACGTCTAGAGTCTAGAGTGGAATTTTTCTACTAGTTATCTTGTGAGCTTACTATTGGATGACATGATGACATTCGGAATCCTCCACTCAAAATCCATCATCTAGTATCCAAAAAGCCCAGGAATCCTCTAATTTTGTAGACGACCAAACCCATTAAGAAGGAAAGGGGGGAAATTCAACTCATTATTCCTTAAACCTCTTCTGTGGCCTCTTCAGATTGAGTGTGGAAACTTTGTCACAGATGTATACCATATTATGCACATGTTTTGTATTTTACTCCTGATTTCAAACTCTACACAGTAGAAACTAGAAACTAGACACTAGGCACTAGGCGCACCTGCTTCATAAGTGACAAAAGTTGTGTATCGCAATCATTTGTACAAACACAACTTGAAATCAACTTCAAATCGAGACGCATATATCTACAATCTACAATATAAATTCTGCGTAGATTTGACTTGAGCTTTTACGGGGAAAACATTTGACGTGGATCTTAAGTTGAAACGTTCATGTCATCAGTAGTCAGTAGTTAGTAGTTAGTAGACAGTAAAAATTCTGTGGAACGAGAAAGTACACTTAAAGATGTACAACGTACATTGTACATGTCCATGTAAATGTACCATGTTGTGAACAGTAAGCAGGACAGAGAGAGAGGGAGAAAGCGCTACAAAATTTTATTGGGACATCAACTTGTTCTTGTGAAGCAGGATTTCTTGCTCATAAAAGCAAAATCCTGTCCCTTCTTCCTGTTCCACTGGTATGGTATAAAAGAGAAGAGGGGGGAAAGGAAAGGCAAGACGGAAAGGAAATCGTATAAAATACTACACTAAATTTTTCAAACATCCATCTATCCAAAGGACAGAGAGTCGAGGAGTATATAGTGTAGAGTTTTCCTGGACAGAACATAAAAAGACGATCAGACCATCATTTTATTATTAACATTTATGCATTGACAATCCACATCTTGAATATCAAAAGAAGAAACTCAAAAGAGAGCCACATGAGCTCTTATCCTCATTTTGTTTCCTTTTTATTCTCCGTCATAATCCCATCAAATTAAGACGAAAGAGACACAGATTTCTAAGAAGAGTCATGCTCTTGACTCTTGATTCTAGACTCTAGACTCTAGACTCTAGATTCTTGAATCTTGATATTTAATCTATCCACCGATCTACCCATCTACCCATCTTTCTATCCACGCACCATCTTTTAAAAACACCATCAGTCAATAAAAGATGAAAGAAGGAGAGTAGGAAAATCCGCAGTTCCTCAGGCGGTGACAAGTTGAGCTAGCAAAACGACAAAGACCTTCGACTCTTCGACTCTTCCACTTTTCGACATTTCCACTCTCGTCCTTTCATCTTTCCGTCCTTTTAAACTGGGTTATTGTTGTTGTTGTTTTCTTTTTTGTGTAGAATGTGGAATATAGAATGTAGAATGTAAAAAAACTGTGTCTCTATTCTGTCTCTTGGATGTTGGATGTTGTTTGTTAGATGTGAGATGGTTTGTGTGTCATTTGAACTTGCACTTGCCACTTTTTGGGTGCCTATATATAAAATGTATATGCTATTTCCATAATGGTGCTCACATCCAGAAAGAGATGTAGTTTATAGTTTATAATGGCCTGGGCAGACACATGGATACAGAGAGAAAGAAGCGAGGCACATAGATACATCAAGGATATGAGTAATGACCGTTATAATTTGAAGCACAATGGTATTTTATGGAACTGCTCCTGCTCCTTTCCATCCATTTCCTTCCATCCCATTGCATTCAGTGGAGAAAGAGGAAATGCGTTCACTGTGATATATGTATGTATGTATGGAGTTGTATTCAACATTCTGCTACTCTTTATCTGGCCTACTCTACTTCTCCTCCAGTCTCCGCTAGTTTGTAGTTTCTAGTTTGGCGATGCTTGCCTTTTCTACTTTCACTCGTATTCGTACTCATATTCGTATTCGCATTTCCATTCCCATTCCTATTCCTGTTCCCACATTCGAAGCAGAGTACAGAAGACAAAAGGAGATAAGGAAGATATAGATGGAGATAGAGCAGAGAAAGAGACAAAGTTCTCCTCTTCATACACTATACATTGCGGATACAAAGAAGCATCAAGTTATATACTACATACACACCAAACTGAGCTGAACCAACCCAAATGTATGCTCGATATATAGAATATAGAAGAGAAAATAGAAAGGACGAGGAGAAAATAAGAGAGGTCTCGTTTGACATGTAAGAGATTTTTTACTGCATGTCGGGCGCCAGTCTCTGGCATTTTGCCCGTGGTAGCAAAAACTGGAAGAAAAGAAAGAAAGGAAAGGAAGAGGAACGGCCGAGAAACCCCGAATCCGAGTTCACTTGCTACTGTACACTTTACTCCGTATGTTAAACGTGTACAGTACCATACACTATACAGAGTATAGTGTATGGTGTGCAGTTTGTCTAGGGTATTTATATATGCTGCTTCAAGCTCTACTCTGCTTTCTCTCGATCTCGACTTTTCCCATCTCTACACTCTACACTCTATCCATTTGCTCTCTGGTTTTGTGTCTCTGTATTCCTACTCGTACTCGTACTCGTTCTCGTATTTGTGTGTTTGTATCTGTATCTATCTCTCTGCACCTCTTCACTCTTCACTTGCCTGCCTAAAGAAAGGGAAAAGAAAGGGAAATGTCTAGAGTCTAGAGTCTAGAGTCTAGGCGCCTAGGCCGAAAAGCTTTATCTGAGAATCTGCAAAGTCTTCCAAGTTTCACTTCCATCCGAATTTTCTCTACTTTGGGAAAAAAAGGAGAATCGTTTTCAGCCTCATTTTTTTGCACTCAAAACAGCTCAGTAGCAATGGCAATGGGGAAATGGGAAAGTGGGAAAACAGCACAGAAAACTTTGCGACAACTATACACGGTGTAAAATGTACAATATGTACTAGATACACATTATACATAAACATTTGCTGGGACGCCTTTTATCCTGCATTTGTTTACTGGTTTTTATCCGTCCTTTGTTTATGCATCTGCCAGAGCAGGCCAGACCAGACCAGAGGTTCCTGGAAAAAATGAGAGGATGAATAAAGAAAGAAAGAAAAAAGGAAGAAGAAAGCTACTTGCACTTCCTTTATAAATTATCGTCTTCTTATCTCCACGGCTATTTGCAAATTTACATTGTATATTGTAAAATTTAGGATGGACATTGCCTCGTCTCTCGAGTCTCAATTACCACGCCTCCAGAGCACAGACTCTAAACTCTAAACTCTATAGTCAATACTCCAGATGCTATAAGCTAGACACCAGACTTGAGTCTTGAGCATTGAGGTCGTTGAGCCTGCCAGAATTTACTAGTGTCCTCTTTTCGCTTTTTCACACGGAAGTAAAGACCTTGAAGATTTTCTAGATTTGGATGTAGATTTTAATCTCTGTGTACTAAACTCTAAACTCAAGTCGAATTTTGACTGGTTCCTTTGGAAAAAAGCGGGAAGACAAATTGGGATTTTCTTGGTGGTTTTGTTACCAAGTTCAATATCGATGTCTTGGTTTTTCCTAGGTCGATGATTCTGATGCTAGTTTTGGTGCTGTATAGGTGATAATGATGATGATGATGACCGTGTAAAACATCACAGATGAATGTAATCCCGTTCCAAGAACAGAACGCAAGCAAAGGGAAAAGCACAAATAGAGAAAAGTAAAGGAAGCTGAGGATCGAGGATTGAGAACTGAGAAGTGGAAAAGGAGAAAGGAGAGAAAGTGGAGAGAAAATATGAGATTTCTTTCCTCCGAGTTGAGTTAACAAGTGGGAATCGAAGAGTTTGAGAGAACTTCTGGCTTGTTATTGGCAGTGTTTTCAACATGTTTTTCCACGGCCCTCTTCTCTCTTCTCTTTCCAGTGCTCAATGCTCAATGCTCAGTGCTCAGTGTTTGCACAAAAGATCAAGCGGCTAGAAAAGTACTAGACGGATTTCCTCAGAATATATCAATAAATCGGATCAGATTCAAACTCTTACTCGAGAACCAAAATCAAAACCAAAAGTAAAAACAAAACAAAATCTTTTTTTCCTGCTTTTTTTCCACGTACAAAGTACAAAGTACATGCAACAAACAATGCTAACTTGTTTCAGTTTTTTTATACAAAAAGAACAAAAAAAAATTCAAGTAAAAGTTTGCGCATGTAATCGATTTTTACTCTTTTACTTGATTTGATAAAAGTACCAGAGCAAAACAATTTATCTAAAAAAATGTACTGGAAATGTAAGGAAAATAATGGAAAGTGAAGCGGGGCATACAAATACACGAGTTAACAAAGTCATTTTCCAGTTTCATTTCCATTAAAAAGATACTTTTTCCAAATCAACAATAATATTAATATTATTACTACTGTTATTATTTTTATCATGTCGATGTTCATGTTCATGTTGATGTGGATGTGGATGCGGATATTTACTCGCTATCATTTATTTCCTCTTCCCCTTTTATAATTTGATTTTCACCAGGATTAAACTAGAAACCTAGCAAAGTCATGTGGTTGTCCTTTTGCATACAAATGGTATATTTTTTGTGTTATCAATGCTCTGGCGGGAAATGATAAGTTAATAATTTAAATATCTGTTTCTGTACTTGTACAATAGATAGAAATGGGCAAACCAAACCAGAAACATTTCTATAATGCCATACACATCTTCACTTCAAGTTCTAAAGCTGTAAAATGTAGCATGTACAATGTCCAATATCCAATGTGCATGTGTATATCGTACATACGGGTGCGTGGAAAATTTTGATACAGCATAAAACAAAAATACGAGAAAGTTGTCTCATAACTAGGAAATTTCAAAGAAACTTAATGTTGAAGATTCCAGACTCAAGATTCAAGATGTTATCACGTACTTCATAAACAATGTACAGACTCTGTAATACTCGGTAATAATAACAATAATAATGATAACGCCATGATAATATTAACGTTTTATCCCATGTCTAAGTACATTTTGTACTCACTACTCTCTGCTCATACTCTATCACTCACTCACTCACTTGCTCACTTGCTCCATTTACATTGTACAACTACTTGAAAATGTGAAATGGTCAGAGGAAAAGGAAGAAGAAAAATCATTTTTCTTATCGTCATGTTCATGTTCGTCTTCATCTTGATGTTCCATCTGCATAGAAAAGTAATGGAGAAAGTAGGAGAAAGGGGCAGATAAGAGAGATAACCAATGTAAGCTAATGGTGATGTTGATGTTGATGCTGATGTGGATGTGCAAGTTGATATTATGTGGATACATGTGAATATAGACCACATCGTGTGCATGATAAAAACAACAACAACAACAACAACAAGAGTAAAATTTTCTTTGTTTCTCTTCGTTCCATCTTTTACGACTTGCTCAAATGTTCCACTTTTCAAGTCAGATGAAATCACGTACTCGCTCAAATGCTCCCGCAGTACTGTACACTACAGACTACAGGCTATACACTGTACACTGTACATGGTACACAGGCTATATAAACAAAAACACTATGGACATCAAAATGAGCAGACAACAACTTTCTCTACTTTCACTACTTTCTCTGCTTTCTCCGCTTTCACTCCATTACTAAATAAATGGACGAGGAAACCACACTCCAAGTCTGTAAACTCTACATCTACTTTATACTAAGTGTAGCAGAAACATAATCAACATCTTTATGAATATTTAGTCGGGGAGAAAGTGGTGAAAGAGGGAGAAAGTCAAACTTGGTTCCTTTCTTCTGCTAGATGACGGAATAAAATATCGGATATTTTGCATTTATAGGAACGTGTGACTACGTTTCATGTTTGATACAAAACATGAAACTTTCTCCCACTACGTAACAACTGGAGAAAGTACTATATGTAAGTATCCAAAGTATACAGAGAAAGGAGTAATAAGAGAAGGGCGTGAAAACAACTGAGAAAAAATATAACTAGAATCTAGAATCATTTCAATTTGATTATGTGTGTGTGTGTGCCGCCTGTAGAATCTGCATGAAACATTCGAGTAGAAGAGAAAGAGAAAGAGAAGGAGAAAGTGAAAGTGAAACAACATTCAGACTAGTTTTTCAAAGTAAATGGATGGAAAACATCAACATGGAAATGGAAATGGAGTAGAATGAGTGAGTGAGTGAGTGAATGAGTAGAAGGGAGAGGCAGTGGAGAAGGAGGAGTTGGTAATTGTGTTGCTATGCATACTAAGGAGATTTTAAATCACGTAGATAGTAGATATTTCCATGCACAATGAGCACATACATTATTGATACATGTGCTGTAGGAACAAGGAACATGTTTCATTTTACTCTGTTCCCACCGTATCCTATTCCCTCTTCTTCTTCTTGATGTTGATGTTGATGTTCATGCTCATGTCATTTGATATCCGATTCGCAATTCCGATTCTCTAAATCTGAATCAGAATCTGAATCCGAGTCTAAATCGTAACAGTAGAATCGAACACGCACAGTTGTACATGTGATGGTACGACAATGTAGAGAAAACTATGCCACTCCATAGCATTCCATAAGATGTCATCCACGGGATTGTAGCTTGTTTGTAGTTTGGCCTATATGCCTTTTATATTCTATTATTCTATGTATTCCTTGCTTTCAGCAGGCATTGCGATCCGATTGGATAGAATATTCAATGGCTGGATACTGGATACTAGAAATCCATACCGAATCCCTTCTCGTCTGCTCTCAACTCATCTCAACGCGACTCTCGTCTTCCTTTGTTTGCCTAAAGAGTGAGTTTGTTGTCATTCTTGTCTCAAGTATGGATCTTCTTGTTATCTTGTAATCTGTCGCATCCAACATCCAATATCCATAGCCAGTACACTAACCATATGTATCAATATATCAATATATCAATCCATCCAACAAAAGCCTAAGCTAACTTTCACTTATCCCATTTCAGAACAAACGTGAATTTTGATATTTTGATATTTCGCTATCTCTTGAAGCGTCAAGTATTGAATATTCACAATACCCCAATTTCAGATATCCAATTGGAATTCAGAATACAAATCCGTCTTTTCTTTGCTTTACTTCATTTTTCCGTTTGTACTTTCACTGCTTTCTCCATGCCATTTTGTACATGTTCCGCACAACACAACACATGAAAAGAAAAGACTCAGCAGAACTGAAGAAAGGCTAGACTTTTTAGACTTTGAAAGCGTGACTTTGACGCTGACTTTGACATCGACATCAACATGAACATAAACAGTGTCGGTGACAACAGGAATGATTGATCTGGTTTTAGACAGTAATAAACGAGGTTTTTTTCCCCTGTTTGATAATGATAAATGACTTGAAAATAATTACATGAATTACATCAACGCTAATTGAATTAGGGTACTATTGCAATCAATGTAATTATCCTTTTACACTTCTATGTTTAAGATGAAGCTTGGGAAAAAGATTACAGATTAAAGATTCTGTGCTCACACTGTTCATTGTTCGCCAAAAATGGTTTAAATTAAACTTCTTGCATTGAATTCACAAGGAATTCTACATTCTACATTCTACATTTAATCGTTAAGTCAGGCTACTGATATTCGGGTGTTTTACCCTTTTAAAGCTTTGAGATTAGGACCAATGACCACACACAATCAAAAGTCAAAGGGCATATCAATACATGAACACGCAAAACGTATCCAGTTTTTTGCTAAATGGGTGTGAATCGTGAACAACTGTTGTTCACGATCCGAGACTCTAGACTCTAGACTCTAGACTTGAGCCATAAGATTTGAGGTTCAAGATTCTAGATTCGAGTGTTCATCCATGCCCATTAAAAATGTGCAAATGACGAGGGCTGTTTTCAACTTGCAACGAAATGGGACACACTGTATCACAAATGCCACATGTGTGTAATATGCTTCATTAAATTCCACTAAATTCACAGTACACACGGTATACAGTGTGTAACAAAGATGACCGACACGAGTCTCTCAAGTTGTAATAGTAATAATAGTAATTACTCGGCCCGACAGTTGAAGCATGCATTTCGTGAATGAAACTCAAGGCTCGTGAGACAGTCTGTTTTGGAAACTTGGAAATGGAGCGGGAGGGAAAATTCAGTGTCACGCTAGTCACTACTCTCATTTTTTCACACATCTAGACACTAGACTCCTTTTACCAATGCTCAAATGTTCCAATGTTCCAATGAACAAATGTTCACGTCCTCTCTAGTTACGTACTTTTCATTTGCATGTTTTGAGCAAGAAAAAAGGAGGAAACAGTTTATACTTTATACATCACAGTTTTACCCATTTTAGTAGTTTTTTTTCTAGTTCAAAGCAAATATCCGTAAATTAAGGGTCAAATGCCGTAGAAAAAATATGAGTACGGGAGCACCTCGTGCTTTCATGTTTCACATTAGTTTTTCTTGTAATCCCAAAATGTCCTTTAACCTTGAAAGACAATATTAAAGCATTTACACGATGACAATGACAACAACAACAATCATTCTGAATGGAAAATGTTCAATGTATTGAGAATTGAGAATTGAAAATTGAGATTGAGCGTTGAACTACTGAACTAGAAAATTTGAAACACGTGGACGTTTCTTGGTCTGCTTTATTCGCGCTGAAAACTTAAAATGCCATAGATAAAAGTATGAAATTATTTTTACAAACCACTAATATAATTTACCACTCAATTTTGGTCGAAAAAATTACACCTTCGATCTTGATGAAACCTACACCATTCGAAAGAGCACATCAAAATTAGTCGAAAAAATGCTTAACAATGCAAGGATCCGCACATTGTGCGTCTCAGGAGACCAAAAACCCCGGAGCCAAAAAAAATTTTTTTCAAACGGCGCGGCGTCGAAGTTATGCAATATTTAAAAAAAAAACTCAATCAGTTTTCGTGGAAATTTCAGCCTGCTGCACATGCGCAGTACATATTAGAGCATTGTACGCATGCGCAGTAGATATTAGAGCATTGTACGCATGCGCAGTAGATACTGGAGCATCCTACGCATGCGCAGTAGGTACTGGAGCATCCTACGCATGCGCAGTAGATACTGGAGCATCCTACGCATGCGCAGTAGGTACTGGAGCATCCTACGCAAGCGCAGTAGATATTAGGGCGTCCTACGCATGCGCAGTAGATACTGGAGCATCCTACGCATGCGCAGTAGATACTGGAGCATCCTACGCATGCGCAGTAGATACTGGAGCATCCTACACATGCGCAGTAGAAGCACTGTACGCACCCGTTATAGCCGTGCGGAACGTTGAGGTCATAGTGGACGGTTGTAAAAATCTGCGTAGTGATGCGAGCGTTGCGAGCATTACTTTTACGTTCAGCGCGCGAAGCGCGCTGGACGTTTTCAAATTTTCTAAATTCAAAAGAGATACTGATTTAGAGCAGGATTATAAAATTCTCGAAAATTCCGAAATTAAAAAACATGCATTTTGTGATGTGCTTTTTCGAACGGTGAATTTCCGGCTGTAAAGCAGCCGCCGCGCGCACTTGTTATTATTATTATTAGCATGTTCAAGGTGTGTGTCTGCGTCTCACACACAGTCACAGTCAACTATGCTATGTAAAGCAGACAATACAGATAGACATGATATTACAGGTGTAAAATATTAGTCAAAAAACAAAACCTTGCTATCACTGTCTCTTTGTAATTTGTAAGCTGTAAGCTATAGGCTGTGAGCTTCAAGCTTCGAGTTTCGAGTTGGGAGGGAGAGAAAGAAGCAACATCATTTCCCTGTGGCTTCGTTTTAACATGTAAAATACAATTTTGTCTGCTGTACTACTGTTCTACTGTTTGGCTTGCCTTGCCTTGGCTTGGCTTGGTGTGGTTTGGTTGGGTTAGTTTTGGTTGATTCAACTAAGAATATTAAACCATAAACCATACACTGTGTTGTGTGTAAAAAGTAAAAATGGAAAAAAGATCCACATAACACAATATAAAATAATACATAATATGTTATGTGCAATGTGCATGCATAATGAAAATGATAATGGTAATGATATAAAAAGGGGGCAGAAAAAAATGATTGGAAGGAAGTTGACTCGCGTTAAAAATCTGGATATAATGAGTTTGACTGCATTATTTATGGGACAGTCTATAAAATCCATGCATGTGCAACATAAATAGTAAATATCCGTAGCTACTGAATACTGAATATCGAGTCCATGTAAAATGCAGCATGTAGATTGTAGTCAAAGGGCTATTATTCATGCAATGAGCACTCGTATTATGTAACAAATGTTCAATGCTCAATGTTCAAAGGTGGGCATCACACAATCAGACAGAAAAACAAAGAATGAGACAACCAGATAGGAACACCAGAATTTTAAACTCCAAGATCCAAGAGTCATGCATTCACATTGCATATTTTACGTATGAAACTCAAAACTCAAACCATTTTTCCCACTCAAAACTCTGAACTCAAAGCTTTTTATTTTTCATATATCAAGAATCAAGAACTTTTGGTTGACAGTTGAAACTCCTTAGACTTTTACTGGCATTTTGAAAATGTCATTCAGGTTCTAGGACACATTATGGAATATGGAAAATCTTGAGTATTTGGTTCGGTTCGATATTGACGTGTGTACATAAATTTGTTCAATTTCAGAACCTGCGAACCCAATGCAGTATTTTTGTGCGGGTTTTTTTTATACCAAACCATTCAATTTCAACTTTATTATTATTAAAAGCTGAAAAGAACTTGCCTGAGGACTGAGAACGGAGGACAAACTGCAGTTAATTATACATTTTACAAACCTGTAAAAATTCTAAACGTAACATAATATAAATAATATAAAACGTTTTAGCTTTAGAATTTAAAATTAAGCTAAGCATTAAGCAGCATGCAACGTAATTTTTTGTCACTTGTGTAAACTGACATGTGAAATAGAGAGAGATCCGTGCAAAAGGATGTATGTGCATTTTGGTACATTGAAAGTGACTCTTTACTCTTTCGGATCTTGGATCGGAGAAGACATTTTGTGTTGATCTCTCTCTGTAAATCGTATGTACATTGTACACTATATGTGATGGTATACGTTACACGTAGAGAGTAGAATGTAGACCCATGTCACGTCATACGTTTCCATTCTCCATGCTCATATTACAAGCTAGACACTAGACACCGTTTCAGATTTGAGCGTCTACCCCAGATAAAAAAAAGGAACCAAGTGTCTTAGTCGGTATTCGGTATATTTAGCAAAAGATGTTGAGAAAAGGAGAAGGAGAGAGACACTTTTATGCTTTATTTACAATGTCATATCTGTCAGCCCTTTGGCTTTGCTAATGGGTCTAGAGTCTGCAGAATACGATATTGGAATTTTACGATGTTTCTTCAATGCTCAATACTTTTGATGGTCTATCGTATATAGGAAAGAAATTAGAGTGTCACATCCAGCTCCAACTTTGTAGATTGTAGATACAAGTACGAACAAATTTGACTTTAAAAGGTTGTGTTTTTCCTGTAATGCTATCGCACATGTACAATGTAAAGTGTCGAGGTATTTATAGATGACTGAAAACAGCGATGCTGGGGACTGGATAAGCTCTACTTGGATGTAAATTTCCAACATAGTATTTGATTGCAATATTATCATATTCTACAAACTACAAGATATTTTCTTTTGCTCGGATTCCTTTTGACATTTGGGAAGAGACGATTTTTATTGCTGTCATCCCCATTGATTGCATTGAATTCGTATTCAGGTTCAGGATTCAGAGTTTTTTATTATGTAATCTGAGGTTGAAGGTTTGAAGGTAGGATGAGCGAAACATCAAATATCAAATATCATGAGTCGTCAATCGTCAATCCTCAGTTGTACGAGATACAAAACAAAATACAAAATAGGATATAAATTTAAGTAAAAATGTTTACTCGGCGTATTAATTGACAGACTGTCCGTCTTCGTTAGTTGTTTGTTCACTTGGTATAGAAAGTACAAAGTAGAAAGGAGGTAGTTATTCGCGTTCTTAATGACAATTTGATGGACAAGTCGAAGGTACATAATAATAATAAATAATGTATTACAAGTTACAAAGCCTTTATTTTTTATTTTCTACTACCAGTATTTTGTACTTTGTATTTTGTGTTTTGTCGGTTGCTGGCTGTTGGTAGTTAATCCTCTTGGTTCTTGGTTTATTATTTATTATGTACCTCGTTCCTCGTTGTTTGCATGTACAATGTACTTTGTACCTACTTATTTTTTGCTGAAAAAGGAGGTAGCAGATTGGAAAATGTGTCATCTTATGTTACGTCTTTAATATGCACCATGTTTAATCACAGTCAGTCTCATGCAGCTTCAACATTCAAAAGGAGTATGGAGTATGCAGTTTGGAGTATGTATAATGTATAAGTAATTTAATTTAATTTAAACTCTCTCTCTCTCTCTCTCTGTTCATTCTTCATCCCTTCTTTTTTTATTCTTTCTCTTTTGGTCTTCTGTTCTCCTATTTTATACCTGACGCTTTATCTTTATAATGTACATTGAACATGGATATCTGTAGACTCTAAACTCTAGATAGACTCTGGACGGGTAAAAAATTAGAGACCGAGCTCCACGTGTGTTATTATCAATTTGGTGTGGCTTCTTTCTTTATTTCGTCCGTTCCTCGGACACGTCTTTTGTGTGAGGAAGGAGTCGCCGCCTTCTTTTTATCTACATAGTTTTTGTTTCTATTTTCTATACTTAATGCTCCATACTCAATAGTGGGTACTGGGCAACTTGTATTTGGTATTTGATATTCTGCATTCAGCAGCCAACATTCATATCATTTCATATCCTATTATTCAAAGGCTTCCACTTCTTTCATCCTTTTGATGTTTGAGTGTGGAGTTAATAGTTAATAGTGAATCCTGCATTTGTACTTTGTACATTGTTCAATGTCCAATCCAATCCAATGTTGAAGCTAAAACACAAAGCACAAAGCACAGGTATTTTTTTATTTCCTTCTTATCCTGTTTAATACGCACGTTTAGGAATTTTTGTGTGCTAAGTATTGAGCATTGTGGATTGAGTATTTGGTGCATATTAAAAGTTAAAAGACTGGGCATTGGGCATGGAACCTTGGTTTGAATCGGCATCGGCATGGCCTGAATTCTGGATATGAGATAATGTGTAATAATGCTTATTAATTATTTCCTCTCACCGGCCCGACGTTCTCTGCCCGGGTTATGACTTATTACAGTTTACTCCATTCTCCATTTAATATAAGTGTGTGTATTTTTGATTATGTGAGGAGAATGGAAAAGTGGATAGCCAACGTATACGTATAGGTATAAAAACCAATGCCGTACAATTATATTGATAAATTGATAAATTACGTACATTTTTATTTTATTTTTATGGAGAAAATAAAAGAGCCTCTGTATTTTATGCATAATATTAATATTATGACTATTTTTTATTAGATAATGGAATTTCTATACTTTATTCTATATTCTATAAATAAAAAGTAGAACAGGGGAAATATTAACCAAGTTTTTTATTAGCGATTAGAGATACAGAAAATTCTCATGTCAAAGTTGACTATACCAAATACACAATACACATATTGACTTGGATTATTGATATTGCTATTTGTTGATTGGATTGGAAACGAATCAAAAGCCTTTTATCTTTTATACTTCTAACATAAGTAAAAAAAACATAATAATTAATATTGGACTATTTATTATCAAACTTGACCGAGTAAAAATGAAGGCTAGACACTATAGACACTAGACAGTGGACGAAGAGTAAAAAAAGAAATCTTCACATTTCACATCGGACTGATATTATTATCATTATTATTATTGTTGTTATTGTTGAATTGCACAGTTATTAGAAATTAGAAGTAGGTTTAGAGTCTAGAGTTTAGAGTCTCAGAAAAAAGAAGTTGAAGTTACATGCAATTTACAAGTTTGTCCAAAAAAATCCTGTTTGTCACAATGATGTTTAATGTGTGTAAGCTGCAAGGAATCACAACAATATGACAATAGGAGTAACAACTTCATCATCACCCAGTACAAAATTTACAAAATACAAAATACAAAACCAACAATTACGAACTGAGCTAACGTGTCTTTAAATAAAAAAGGAGGAGAAACGATGGAATTAAGGTGGAATCTTTAGGGAAAATCTAGAGAAAAAATATATGTTTTAAGCTCTGCATCAGCTTCACCCAACTCCCAATTCTAAATTCTCAATTCCCAGTCTCATTCTGCGAACAGATATGAAAATACAAATGGTAAAGTCATACTCTCACTTGAAACGTGAAGAATGAGTAAAAAGTTCCCACAACCAATGCAATGAATGTGTTTATATTTTGTGGATGCATCTACATCTGTACCCTAGAATCTACACAGTAATTTTTACCTTGATATTGTATCATCAAATATCATCAAATGTGCACAACATTGGTATTGATGCACTTGTGTTTCTCTGTCTGGTCTGGTCTGGGTACATTTTCAGTTTTGAGTTTTGAGTTTGAGTTTTGAGGCCAAGAAAAAAGACAGTAACACATCTGACGATCAAATTCATCATCATCATCTCGTATTAAATTTGTTTTTTTTGTCTAGTACACTGTAAAAACAAAACTCAATTTAGGATTCAGTTCCCATGGTGTGCTCTGATGTCTGATGCTCTGTGGTGTGGTGTGTGGCAGTTGGTTGTTGGTTATAGGATTATGAACATGGATTTTTGATGGACCTTACCAATCCAATCTAATCCAATGGCATGAAAATTTACACGTGTAGTCTCTACTCTTGCCTAAATTTTGAATAATAATATTATATGATATTATTATGATGCACATGGAGAAAAAATGAATGTTGGTACATAGCAAATAAGAAATAACACATGACATTCACGCCGTATTTTATCGTATCAACTACAATCTACAATCTACGACACCCACGAACAACAAGAAAAGAAACAATTTTTACGCACATAAGACTCAAGATAAGACATTGAATATTTGAAATGTGAAATGTGAAATGCAATAATAATGATCATGTTAACTCCTTTAAAAGCGGAAGAGTTTCTGATACTTTTGTTTCTCTACTTTTCACAATTAGTCAACTCTTTGACCCTCCAAAGTCAAAAGTCGAATGTGAATGTCGAGTGTCGAGTCGGCTGGGTTGAACATGGGTCGATTTAATTACTTACTCAAAACTCAAAGCTTCACAAACTCCAAGCTCAAAGTTTCTTGTCATGTTTCCTAATTTCTAGTTTCTAGCACATGGCAAATACAAAAGCAAAAGTAAACTGAGTTTTGACTAAGAGTAAGAGTTTCATGCCTGGACATTGTTATTATTATTATTATTATTATTACAATTGTGTGCAGCATTAATTTAAATGTCCAAAAACGATTTATTTTTCTCCCTGTCACTGCAACTATAGTATAGCTGCAAAAGCAAAGATATGATGAAGAATGAAGAAGGAAGAAAAAAGTTTTGTTTTGTTTTCTTGGTCTTTTTCTTCCATTATTATTATTATTATTATTATCATTATTGTTACACATGGTGTACCTGGTATCTGGTATAATTTTCATTTTCATATGGTGATGCCCACACACTGTTCACTGTTCACAGTTCACAGTTTTGATGCCGAACATGCGATGATTTTCCTAGCTCTTGTACTGACTCTGGCATTGGCATTGGCGTGCATCACCACCACCACCACCCATAATAATAATATTATTATACACACATGCATTTTATACCTTTTACCTTTTGACTAACTTTACGCCATAATAGAGGTGAAAATCGTCGAAATCTCAAATTTTCAAAAAACCTTCAAAAACCTATTGC
>JAQGBH010002022.1:0-27263 GCA_034698265.1 Sminthurinus aureus
TAGGAAACGTATATATATATATACACACTACATACAAAAACGCAATTTTTTAAATGAATTATATTATAAAACATATATGATACAAGTAAATATAATAATATGTTCGACATATGAATGAATTAAGTGAACTGTTAAACTTTATCCATAAAATATATAATAATAATATATACATTGTATATATATAGGTTAACTAGTATATCTATTTGAAATCTTAAAGTACGTTGTGTATCATTATGATGTATTATCTGACTCATGATGACTGATGATTACAAATTATGTATGTATGCATATTGTAATATGAAATATGTATAAGAATATATTATTATGTAATATGTGTTGTGTAGTACTTATGTACTATGATAATTTTGTAGACATATTTCTCTTGAAGTGTGTTTTATAGAAAATGCTTTGATGCTGAAGAGAAGAGTGACTGATTGATTAGTACATCAAAATTATGCTTTTGTGTATTATTAATCATGTTACTAGTGATGCCTTTTGTTTTGCAAAGTTTTTTTTTTGTTGACTTTGCTATTTTTTTGTGTTTCTAAAAAACTGTTTTTACTTTAAATATATACATGAATATGATGCTTTGGTCCAAAGACAACATTATAATATAATATTATTACACACATTCGTAAGTTCGCTAACATTAATGATAATGATATGTAAT
Source organism: Sminthurinus aureus (assembly GCA_034698265.1). Lineage (NCBI taxonomy): Eukaryota > Metazoa > Arthropoda > Collembola > Symphypleona > Katiannidae > Sminthurinus > Sminthurinus aureus. The sequence continues at coordinate 671 of JAQGBH010002022.1, forward strand.
ATATATTAGAAGGAAATATTACGTTATATATGTCTTTTGACAACTTCTTGAACGCTCCTAAAAGAATATATATTATTGTATAATTAATGTCGCCTATAAAATCGCCTAATTGTAAAATATTATATACATAAAAGTATACATACGATAAGATATGTAATACAAAATATGTTATGTGAGTTATGAAAATTTATACATGTATTACATAGGTAAAAGATGATGAAAATGTGTGTGCATATTTTCTGTTTTTACTTATAACTACACATATTATTACACTACACAATTCCTATACAGAGTAGGTATATATGTTATACTACTATATACACACGTTTAAGTTTATGTATGATAAAAATGATGTCTCTAAACAATTAGAGAGAACCGATATAGATTTAAACAAAATATGCAGTACTATAATATGTGTATCGTTCTATAATTAATTAAATGTATTATGAATCTCATTTTCATTCACTAAATCAAAGAAAAGAAGAAATTTGGAATATATTATATGATGGTGCGTTTGATTATAGATTATACTGATTAAATATGTGAAGACAAAAACTATACAAGTGTATACACATTACATTCATAATATGAAAGTATAAAATTTGGCGTGTTGTTATAATTGTTTATAATATTTTATTGTCTTTGATTTGTTTCCGATTTTTTTTTCCGTTTTGTCAGTTTTTTTTCTGTCTTCTCAATTCTTACAACTGCATACATATATAAACTACTAAATATTGTATTATTATGAATTAATTAAATTATGTATTTAATATGTATAACTACTTTTCTTAGATATGATGTGTGTTTTAAGTTAAATATACGTTTCGGTTTCAACCTTACGCAGCACTGAATTGTGATAATTACCTGTAAGATATATAATAAAATAAAAAAGGATGAAAAAATGTAAAATGAATAATAATAATGATATAACATTGAAAAATACATAATGTTAAAAATTATATATACTATACATACATTATTATTATGATTACCTACATGATACACATGATTATAATGATTAACGAATTACATACATATATACGTTATATCATTATTATTGCGCGTAAGTTACAAATTCATACGATGCGAAGTGAAAAGTATATTTGCGTGATTCAATAAAAAATGCAAGTTATTTTAAAAAAATTCTGTGTTTTTCATCTCATTTCTCTCATCACTCGTCGTTATTCGGCATCATTTCTATTTCTTCGAACCTAACTAAGTAATCAAACAGGGTATTGTCTTATCTTATTTCGCATTTGTTTTCGACATGATCTTTGTATATATATTGTAGTCGTTTTCGGAAACCAAAAAGGAATAAAAAAAATATCTTTATTTGCAATATATATACTGTCCATTTCCAGTATCAAAGTATGGTCATGAACTTTCTCTGGCTATAACTTCGAATGTATACTGATTTTCAGATTATTATCATGCTTAAAATTAAACATAGGATGGCTCTTCGGCATTCACAACGTATCTGGCAACTAACAACTAACTGCTAAAATTGTAATGCCACTCAGCAGAGATTTCTTTGATGTCACTAGAAAAAAAGTTCACGACTACTTTGATTCTGGATGGGCAAGTACATTGGAAGGATGCATATATTTACAATATTTATCATTTATCATCTTTATGCTAAGAAAATTCTAAATGTCTGAGTTTTTGATAACATTTCATTTAAATAAAGATTTTGAATCCTTATAATGTCCTGCATACATCTTTCCACGTGTGGGGATGGATATTTAGCAAAACACACACAAAATCTTATATATTATATAGATACTCGTTATCCGTTTTAGGTTTTAGGGCAAATTCTCGGAGATGGTTTGATCTTATATGAGATGAAATTATATACGCGTGTTGTCAGTTGTCAGTATTCCAAATTCCAAATACTGTAAACTGTAACACTAGTTTTTTGACATAACATTATTTACGCAAGTACTTAAAACTTAAATGGATTTATACATTATAGATAAATAAAACAAAGAGTTTTCAGTTTTCAGGTTGGAGTGTACTGTGTAAATACTGATACAGTTCCGACACTGAAAATTTTGAATGGACTCTTTAAAAAATGTTGTACACGAACTTATGAATCGTAGTATTTACAGATGATGCATTTAATAAAAACTGAAAACACTGAAAAATCTTTTACATAGATATATTATGTACCAAAAACTCCATTACAAATCCATTAACCACAAGAATTATCGTAAATGCATATATGGAACTTTATCAAAGTACTTACTTATTTTCCAGTTAATAAAACATACAAAACGACATTTATATTATTATTATAATAATAATATTATGGCAAATCTTAGAATATCAAAGTTTTCCCTCAGTGCCACATCACCACACGTTGTGTCTATAGCGAAAGCCTTTCTCTATAGGATTTGTTCATAGTAGACATTCATGCTTAATACACAAAACTTCAAACAGACACTCGAAGCCGGAATAAAAAAAAAGCAAACCCGCATTTACGTAGTTTTAATTGTCGATTAAAGATCTCTTTGTACTTACTTGTAGTTTCTTAATTGTTATTATTATTATACAACAATGAAGACAATACTCTCCTTGTCCGTTCTCTTGGTTGCTTTCACTATCGGTGAGTTTTTGTTTACGGTATTAAATATTGTTCATTTTTATTTATACTTACTTACTTTATATTATTGGTTCAATTTAAAATATGGAAAAGGTAACAAAAAATTAATTTTGAGTAAATGAATAGGTATAATAGATGTTACGAACTAAATTAATCACTGGTATTTTAAATGATAATGGTTTTAATATATTTACATTTTATGAGTGTATGTATACACATTTAGTACTTAACTATAATAATTAGAAATTAGAAGTGTATTTTTCTTTTATGTTTATTCGATACTCTCTCAACACATGTGTGTGTGTGTCAAAATACTATAATTAATATTTATTTTTTACATGTTCACATTTTGAAATTTTTCATCATTTTGTTTTCTGTTTTAAAAAAAAATCTAGTTTTTAAATATGTGGATACATAATACATAGTTTTAGTGCTGTTGTTACGTTTGATATGAATATATTATTATGGATTATAGATATATTATAACATGCCAGAATATTTTATTTTTTCACATTATTTTGATGTATCAATATATTAATTTTTACTCTGTTTATTTATTTTATAGCTAGTGCAAGTAGTTGTAAGAATCCAACTGTTACATCCAGAGCTTATACAACTTTGGATGCATCTATTTTAACCTCAATTGCCTATGTGACCGAATTTGAATTAAGTTGTGATGGAAAACCAGCAAATATTCCATTGTATGCTGAAGTTAATGGACAGCTGTTGAATGTTGTTCGTGGAACCAAATATCAAGTTAGTTGGACTGAAGAATTAGCCAAAGCTACTCGTGGAGATCATGTTGTCAATGTTTATGATGATGAAGGATTTACTCAGCTCAAAAAAGTATGTACATTCATTCATTCATTCATTTATTATAATGTGTCATCTTACAAAATAACCCTATTTTCCTTATATAACTAATAAAACAAACCAACGAGAACTCTCGCTGTACTGTACATGTATATATATATAAATACCAAACATAATACGCAAATATCTGTAAATGTACATGTAAATATAAAATTGAAACAATCAAAGATTAATAATGTATAATATTATGTATTTTTCCATTAATTACAGTCACAAAAATCTGGTGATGTTCCAGCTCCATTAACCACTGTCACAGTTAATCATCCAGGTGCATATTCCGGTCCACTATTGAGTTCTGAACATTTAGCTGCTATCACTGGAGTTGTTGTTGTCTACATTGCCATTACAGCTCGTTCGAAACTTCTTTCGTAGATATAAATAATATTTTATACTATGTAAATTAATAAATAAATAAATAATAAATAATAATATTGTATTTACGGCATAAAAAAAATATCTACCTGTTTAAAATATATTACTTGTGTATTTTGTGTATGTGTGTAAGTATAATAATATATTCGAGAAAAAGAATTTTTGAAAGACGGTAATATATAAAATAATATTATTGTAATAATATAAAAGTATTTATGAGATGTGATGTATATGTTTTTTCCCCTGTTTTTTGTGTTTTTTTTGAGACTCAAGCAAATAAATTATTATTATTTATTATTATATAAAAAAAACAAATAATTTCATACGTTCATTTACTAAAGAAGAGATAGTGGTTGCATTTTATTGTAGTTTTTCATGCTTTTCTCTGTCATAAAATAATATGCATGAGCATCAAATCATATTATTATGAGTTAGTTTCATAAAATATTTTTAATCAATTAGCTATAGTCTGCATCGAAAACTATCTTTAGATCGAAATATAAAATAAAATGGCATTTATTTAATTTTTTTTTCTACCTCTGAAAAATTATGGTTAAAAAATTTAAACAGCAATTTGGAGAATCCAAATCGGTAAGCTCACGAGCTCTAGTGATAGTTTCCCATACTAAATTCGACCACTATGCCCTCTATATTTGCACATTAAACTACTTGCCGGTTCTCTTCGTATATTAAATGAACTACAATTTTTTGGCGTGCGTGGTCCGCTTTTTGGAGTTTTTTGGAAGATTATAATTAAAAATTTAATCATACAACAGCATCAAAATGGTAAGTTAACTATTTTTACATTATTGTTATACTTTTTATATTCTGAAGTAGTTACTTTGTAGACTTTTTTATGTATTATTTAATAAGGATTTTGTGATTGAAAAAACAATAAGGTTCTTTTTTTTCACATGTCTTTCGTTGTTCTATTCGTATTGTGTGTGCATGTAGGATATTATGTATAATGTAATGAGAAGGTGGTTTTCTAAAATGTAGCGTGTTTTTTATATTATTATTTTCTAATGAAATTTTGATTATTAATAATGTTTTTTAATTAATAATGTAGAATGAAGGGACGGCGACTATCCGGACTCGTAAATTCATGACCAACAGATTGTTGGCTCGAAGACAAATGGTAGTTGATGTACTTCATCCTGGAAGAGCATCATTACCTAAAACCGAAATTAGAGAAAAATTAGCCAAATTGTACAAAACTACTGCTGATGTAGTTTTTGTCTTTGGTTTCAAAACTGCCTTTGGTGGTGGAAGATCTAGTGGTTTTGCCCTTATCTATGATTCCTTAGATTTGGCTAAGAAATTTGAACCTAAATACAGACTACAGAGAGTAAGTCTTTATTTTCTTTCATTGATTTTTTTTTTACTATTTTTTTTTAACATACATAAAGCTGACTTTGTTCAAGAATGAAAAGAAAAAGTTCTAGTAGTATTTATGTAATGTAATTACCTCTCATCTATTGAGTTTTTTATAATAATTTTGAAAAACACAATATTATTATGATGTACTTTTATTTATTTAAAAGTATATTATAATATGTTTGGGAGAAAAGCAAACAGACGATATTTCCACCTGCATGTAATATTCAATTTACAATGCAGTCTAAGAGTATCGTACAAAACTTTTCATAATAATAATATAACTTTGTTGTAGTTACAAGTTATAACTTTTTCAATCATAAACAACTAATGAGATATTCACATTATTTAATATAAACAACTAATGATATTCACATTATTTAATATATTATGTTTCTTTATGACATTGTTTATATAGCACGGATTGTTTGAGAGAGGAAAGACCACCAGAAAACAGAGGAAAGAAAGAAAGAACAGGATGAAGAAAGTTAGAGGGACAAAGAAAACTAAAGTTGGAACTGGTTAGTTTAAAATAAATATAAATTGTTATTGATTTATTTTACTATTATTCTAATAATTCTTATGTTTGGTATGGTATGGTACATATATATTTGTTTTTACCTGGTTTAATAATTATACTAATAATTTGTCTCTTTTTTTTTTTTTTTTTGTTTACAGCTGCCAAGAAAGTAAGATAATATTTTTTCCCCATTTTTTTTTAATAATTTTCATTCGGAATTGTATGTAATTAAGTTTAGGATTATGATAATAATGGTTTAATTTTAATATTCTATTGGGGTTATAATATTCTACGGTCTATTTACATTGTTATAGTCATATTATAGCGTTAAAATGATTATTCTGTATTCTTGTTATTTCTTCACTATCTATTCATTCCTTGCTGCTGCTGGATTATATAAATTTAGGGAAAAAAATAATAGGGACGTTCAAAGGTTGGCATTATAATATTATATCTATCTACTCTTTTGAGCATGATCAAGAGTGTAAAGGTTTTTATCTAACTCTAAAATTTTGCACAACTCACATTTTTGTGCCTCTTTGCGTGCATTTGGTTTTTTTTTTAAATTCAAACTTGAGTAATTATCAAGAACATTATAAAAAATATATGCTAACCATAGGTAGTTTATATTTAGTAGGCTAGTTTTTATTTTATGTTTTTAGTTTGGTTTTATTAGTAGCTTTACACTTAACACAAAATGACTTCCTTTTAAAGAAAAGCAAAAAAGAGAAAAATCTCTTTTTGTTTATAAAAAATTCAACTCTTTCATTGGCTTTTCTAAAAACTGATTTTTAGAAAAATCATTTTATTTTCTTTTTTTTTCGAAAGAAAGAAAGTAAGTATAAGGAGTAAAATCAAAGTGATATTTCCACCTGATTGTAACTTTTAATTTACAAAAGCAGTCTAAGAGTATCAAACAATTAATTATTTACAATAATAATTATTATTCTCACATAACTTTATAATTTTATAGTAATTAATAATATGCATACGAGTAGAGTGTTGGATCACTTAATACTATTTTCATTAATAATTTATAATAGTAATAATAATAATAATGACACGCATGGTTTTGAACTTCTTTATAATTTTTTGTGTGTGCACAATGGAATGAATATCATTATTTAAAAACAACACTACTCATAAAATGGTTTTACTATGTAGTCCATATTTATTTGTAATTGCATTCACAAAAAGCATTGCTTGTCATGTTACAAGTTTTAGATAGAGATTGATTTTTGAGAGTGAGAGTGGTTTTGTTTTTGTAGGTTTCACATCATCATTCAATGATATGAAACAGTAGTGAGAGTTTAGTATAAATGAAATTTGTTCTCTAATAATTGAAAATATTAATCATTGTTATTCTTTATTTTCTTTAACAGTAATTTCGAGAACATCTTTATCATTGTCCACCTCGGGAGTTGGAGGTCATCTGTTCCAATTTATTATTTTACGTTTGTTTTTAATAAAAAAATATGGTATAATTGGAATAAAATGACGTTAACGTCGAGTATTTGACAATTTTTATCTTTTTTTTTGTGTATGTTGTGTTTGATGATAAAATGGGAGTACATATTTATTGATGCATAAAAAAAAGTCATGATTTTTTACGTCCTTCTTCAGGGTTTTGTATTAATCTGTTACATTCATATAATGTTTTTTTCGAAACGCCTAAATAGTTAAACAAAGACATTTACTTTTGTAAGTCATTTGCATGTGATTACATTTTATGCTACATTTAATATCATGGTATATTAATATAATATTAGAAATTTTGAACATACGATATATTATCATGGGTGTTGAACGAATACAATTTACTGCATACCTACTAAGTACCTGTACAATCATTAATGAAATAGGAAATAGGTTCATCTGTTCAGTAAATATACACAAAAATATTTTTATAGGGGAAACAATGAGTTTTTTTTGTTTTTTCTCACGTACATAAATGAAATGGATATTCACATATGTTATCCTTGAGCAATCACATTGCATTCAGGAATTTAGGTATTTTATAAATAATCTGATTTTACATAAAAATTCTAAATTATCTCAAGTGTCATTATCTAATTTTCCATAAAATAACACTATAGATTATAGATAAGTTATAATTTATCTTGTGATTCAACACAGGTTATCAGTTTTAAAACTTAAATACAGTGATTCATCTGTAGTTTACTTTTTGTGCATATATGCAGTATATGTGTAACTCAAACTTTCTGACAGACAAAACAAAATTGTTCAAGTTTTTCCAACATCAAAATTTTAATTTATTGAAACTATAAAGTAAAAAATGGATTTAGAATCTCGTATTCAGGATTTAGAATTAAAACAGGTTTTAATGAAAGAAGGACTATGGGACTTGACACGTAGATTTTGTAACTTGGAATATTTAGTAACATCACATTTAGGTAAGAAATTTTTTTATATATATGTATGTGTGAAATAAAAAGCAAAAAAAAAAACAACCACTTTATTCCTTAGTTATTATTACTTTTACTACATTGTATTTTATTCTACTTTGATATAGAGTCTGGCTGTCAATGTGATCAAAATGTTGTCACATACAATAATGGTGTGGATAGGTCAAGTATGGAAAGAGAAGTACTTGATTTTAATTCACAAGAACTTTATGTTAAATTACTTCAAAGAATATCACTTTTAGAGCGTACTGCTGGACAATTTTATGATCATGGAGATGAAAGAATGGGTAAGACAGCATTATTATTATATTAATTGCATAATGTTGTGTAACATGCAACAAAAGTATTAAAATAAGAGGTTTCTACCAGTTGAAATTTAAATATACATAGTTTGTATAAAATGTATAACGATTGCATGTGGTTTATGATAGTTATTATGGCTACATTGTGTATATATTTTGTATTTATAGATACTGCATCCACTTCTACACCAACCCAGTCAACTACATCTTCAATTAAAAATTATGGAAGATTAAATAACCAAGGTTTTGACAATCATATTGCTCCACAAGGTACTGTGGTATTTCAGTCTGGTTCTTTTAGCCCGTTGGGGAATCAAAATAACCTTGGAGGTCTTCCGTTAGGAACTTCAAAAACAAACAATTTAGCTAATTCACTGCCTTACCAGTTACAGACTGAAAACAAGAATGAAAAACCATCAAGATCCCGACCGAAAAAGAAAAAAGATTTAAAAGAGAATAGTACTACTTCATCAAATGTTTCTCTTGATCTTGAACCACAAATAGTTAAAATTTTTCAAAAACCCAGTCCAACTCCACCACCACTACTAAATTATCCCAGAGCAATTAACTCATCTGTTCCTGTTGTACCGTCGACTAGTACTACTACTACTACTACTACGAGTAGACAAAAAAGAGGAAGAGTTAAATGTGAAAAACTATGTACTACTAGTAAACCAGGTTAGCATTCTTTTTTAATTGATACTATATCGTGCATATATTGTACATGTTATTATATTATACATTATACCGTGTATATATTGTACATGTTATTATATTATACATTATACCATAATATTGAGTTAAACTAAAGTTATATAACTTATAACAATTGATAAATTATACATATTATATTGTTTTTCTGCCACTACAGGACATACATGTGGAGTATTTCATAATGTTAAGGATAAATGTCCACCCTGTTCATTCAATTTTCGTGAAATTAAACAAAAGTGTGGACATGTTACAACTTCTGCTTGTCATTTAAAGAAGAAACTTGTGAACAATCCTTGTAAAAAATGTGCAAGCAATAATAATCCTAATAATAATGCTACAAATAATAAACAAGCAGCTAAATCAAGTAATAAAAATAATTCTAATCCACTCAAAATTCCAAGTAACAATAGTGGTAATAAAAATAGCAGTCAGAAAAATGATGTACCCCCATCCTTTTCAAAACCAGACACACAATTTCCAGCTCAAACAAAGTTTACATTTGATTCAAAATTACAAAGTAATGAAAGCGTTCTTGCTAGAGTTCGTGAAATAACTGATGAAATCAATATGCTCAACTGTGAAAAACTTTCAGAAGAATTTGTGACATTCATCAATACTTATCCCAATCTAACACCTAAACTTGCTACAATTCTCTTTGAAAAGTCTGTCATTGATGCCGGACCAATGTCTCCTAGATGTTATAACAAACTGGTAAAAAAATGCATACGACATAGAAATCAGTGATTGAATAGAAATGCAATGACATTATTTATTTAATAATTATTCGTTATTCAGTTCTTTACGCATTTGTTATAATAATAGAAGATATACATTATAAATTATATGGTTTGATAAAGTTTGATTAACTGATATAATAATAAATAATAATAATAATATACTTATTGATTGTTTTTTTTTTGTCCTTTTACAGATTACCAGAATTAAACAGGAAAATGATCAAATGAAAGGATTTTTTGAAAAGATGGTTGAATTGACATTTAATCTATTTTCCGCTCTCTTTTCTAACTCTGGGACTACAGTTGATGCAACTATTACCACTGCAAAAGTTACAACAGCCATATCTATTTCAAATTCAATTTCTAGTTCCATGTCGGCAATGTTTGTCAGTAAATTTGATACCCCTGCAACTTTGAACAATAAAAGTCATGGAATACTAAAGTTTATTGCAGAACTTTTCAAAACTGGCGTCATTACTTGTTCAGATATGAAGATATTTATTGAAAAGCTTTTAGGTCAGTGTTTTTGTTTTTTTTTAATAATGCAAGATACTCATCAAATAATATCACTGTACAAAAAAATAAGTGTACACTGATCAATGCTCATGTTATGTTTGATATCACCAAATTGTATTTTGTGTTAAATATTAAGTAATACGTTGTGTTTCTAAACTATATTCTTTTTTTATTTTACAGCAAGACCAGATGAAGCTCATCTCGACTATCTATGTAAACTATTGAATCTTTGCGGTCAAAAGCTTAATGATGATATTAAAGAATTGGACGCTTCAACCTCCAGTTTGTCACCAAACTTAACATTACAACTTCCATCCAAAGTCTGGCTTAAATCTACTTATGAAGAACTTTTGACTCATCGTGCCAAACCCGATTTAAGTCACTCAGTCAAAAATTCTATTGAGGTATTTCAAACTAAATACATTGAGTTTTTTATTTGGATTCAAAAGAATTTGAATTCAAGACATGTATAGGTTAGTTAATGACAATAAGGTAATGAATAAAGTTGTTTGTTTCTTTAAAAAATTTTTAAAGCGTGTAACTAACCTTCAGGCAAGCCGTTTAGCATCACAAGAACAACAACAACAACTGCCAAAGGAAAAAGAAAATGTTAAATGTGATGAAGGGTGTGGTGTAAAAACTAATAGTGGCCGTGATTCAAGTGTTGATAAGTACAGTAAAACTATGATAGACAGTGAAGGAGTTGAATGGGAACTTTGTTCTAATAGTTCAAACAGTGCAGATGAAAAAAATGTAAATGTCGTTCAGGTGCCTAAAAATATTTCTGCTCCTTCAACTACTAATAATGATGATGGTGATGTAATGATGGCATCAATCAATGCTCCTGTATTTTCCGAAAAATTTATGACTCAAATATATCTAGATTATATGAAATTAGAAAATCAACCCAAAAGTTTCCGTATAGAGTGGATGCAAAAAAGATTTAAAATTTATTTAGGTAAGTATAATCACTGAAACATTTTTGTTTAAACTTTATTAACTTAATTTTATGACATTTTATGACTTTGTAAAAATTATTATTATTGCTATATTTTTAAGCTGTATGTATAATGCGTGCAGCATGTATAAATTACATGTATTATGTAATTTTCCATTGAATTTTAACCTATACAATATTATAGAGAATGAAAATAATTTACAGTTCTATATTAATTTTTTTCTGTTTCTTGGTAGGGAGAGAAATATTGACGTTTGTACGCGAGTTCCCATATTTTGCCGTTCAATTGAAAGAAGTAAAAGAACTTGTTGGAGCTGCTCATTTTGTTGAAATAATGATTGCTGCATCAATTATAACAAAAGATCTAGTAAGCCATTTTTCTAAAGTCATATTATGATGACATGATGTTATTGACATGAGAGAAGATGGTTATTATAATAGTTTAAAATTATGAATGAATAACTACATTAACCTGTTACTAATGATTTATTTTGGTTTGTGAAAATATAGGTAACTCAAGCATTCATTAGTGGAATTCTATTTAATTGGCAGAAATACACAGGAAAGAAGAAGGAAAAAATTTGCACAATTTTGTTAGACAATCTTGCTTACTTTGTACTCACAATATTTAATGACGAGAAAGACTTGAATTGGTTAGTGTCTTTAGGAGAATCATTACACAAGGATAATCTCAAATTATGGATTGCTTTAAGCACAAAAATCCTCGAGAAGAAACAAGCCAGGTTCAAGAAAAATCCACAATTAATTCAACAAATTTGGGAAAATACTGGCACTGGAAAAGAAATTTTAATTAAGCAAGCTATGAAGCTCTGGAACAGGAAATGATTTCCGAAATTTACCTAATGTGAATAAAACGTTTTAGGTAAATACCCATAAAAAAGTAATAACAACAACCATGATCATTATTATTTGATCTTGTCATTTCTCTCTATCTTAATATACGGACCAGTATATTATTTTATTATATTGTATTTTGTATTGTATTTGTTTTACGCATCACATATCAGAGAAACGAGGCTTCCAAGACTTTTTAATAGTATAAACTTATACTTGTACATGATTAGTAGTCTTTGGAATTTTTGATAACATTTTTCATCCTATGAAATCATACACCACAAACCTAAAGTGTACTGGCATTTATTTATTCTTTATTCTACGTGTTTTTTTAAAAAAATGTTTGTGTAATTATACTGTCGCGTGTTACAACTTTACGGTTTGTGATTTTATTTTACTTCATTAGGAAATTAGCAATAATTCGTCTATAAAAAATAATGAATAATTATTATTGTAGAATTATGTACTTATTTCTTGTTGTACCGTTTGTTTGTTGTACGTTTTTTGGCATATGTACAAACATTTTTTTTGATACTATATAGACTTCGTCAGCTTAATTTAAAAGGTATTCTTAAAGGTGCACATAAGTTAAATACTAGGAATGCATGTAGAATTTTTCGAAATAGTGAATTTATATTGTGATATGGAGATTTAAGAATGATAAAAAACGATAATAAGCAATGACTATATTAACCAATGAAAGTCTTCATATGAGTTTACAAAGTTTTTGAATGTTATTGTGGATATTAGGTATTCAATACATAGTATTAATACTATTTATACAATTATTACAATGCAAGTATATTTTGTATACTATGTAATGATTAATTATGCGAATTTCTATTATAAATCACACATGTACTATATTTACCAAAGTGGAACATTGAATTGCGTGAATTTGAAAGAACAAAGAACAATAACACAACTATAATTGGACTAGATATGTTTGAAAATTCCGTATTAGATTGTATACAGAGGCTTCTCGTATGAAGTACATTTTGCAATTTTTATGGATTGTGTCTTTTATCAATGAACAAGTGATGTACATAGTAATTATATGTCTGTCAAAAACACGTGGCAAAAAATAAAACCAGTACATTCAACACAACAAATACTAAATTATTTACTTGTATAAAATGTTTACATTGAGGTTTTATTATTTTTTAATTGGATTCATAAGTATTGAAATTTTTGCATAACAAAGGTTGGAATACATGAGTGTTGAAATTTCAATTCTGGATATTACGAAATAATATAATTTTACATAATATTGTAAGCTAGGTATACACACAACGAAAACCTAAATTGGATGAAGTAGAATCCAAAGTGCCTTTTGTACGAGCAGCACATCTATATCTAAAACAGTGTTTTCTGTGACACATGAAAGAACCACCCTTTTGAACTTTTACGGGACTATTTGATAATGTTTTATCCCATGAATCTTCAATCCATTCCCAAACGTTACCGGACATATCAAATATTCCGTATGCATTAGACTCAAAGGACCTTACAGGAGCAGCCTCTTCAAACCCATCTTCAATCGTATTTTCTACAGGAAATCTTCCTTGCCAAATGTTTGTCCTGGATGTATTTTTTGAAAAAATAAAATATCATGCATGTAAAATATTACGTTAGTATAGAGTTAGTAAAACTGATGATGTATTTTTGCATTTTTTATTTAAAACTGATGATGTATTTTTGCATTTTTTATTTGAATTTTGAATTACATGTGTATTCCATTAGGTTTAAGTTGATTTCCCCATGGATAGAGGCAATTTTCTAAACCACCTCGGCATGCAAATTCCCATTGGATTTCTGTAGGTAACTGCAGACCATGCCAATGACAAAATGCTTGTGCATCCAACCAAGACACATGTGTAACTGGATGCTTTGTGGTTTTGGGGTTGAAATCAGTTTTCCATGTGACACCTCTTTTTTCTATCCACCACCAAGCTCCTGCATTGCTTTGTGATGAACTTTTTATGTTATCTCGATTTCTTGAAAATACAAACGACGTCCCGAAAACTTCAGCTGTAGTTTTATAGTTTTTACCACTTGTAAATTTTGAAAATTGTTCCTTGGTGACCTCATGAATGTCTATCCAAAATTGCGAGTGTATTTTTACTGGTTGAATCGGCAGTTCGTCATCTTCACGAATGGCAACAGAGGAGGTACTCCCCATGAGAAATGAACATGGGCCCAAAAGAATCATTCTGTGTCAAGTATAAGGTACATTAATAATTAGTATCCTAATATTATGCACATGCATGTACTTTTGTGTGGTAAAGTTGTTTTATTTTTAAACACTTCAAGTATTCAAATTATGTATCAAGTTTACCGTTGAGAATATCTCCATTCTTGTAAAAAGAATGTAGAATTCTGAGGCCGAAAACATGTACAACTGGTAGAATTAGGTCTATTTTTCAATTTTCCGTTTGATTTGACTTTCTCTTCTGTACCACTAATTTGAAGAGTTGATGACACAAAGATCAAAAATATTAAAAGTACACAAGTATGATGAATTTCTTTTCCTTTTCCCCAAAACATTTATGAATGGATGAGAACTCGACACTAAAACTTTATTCTGGATTCTGGATTAAATTAAAGTATTCAATATTTACAGTGCTTAACCACCATGTGCAGTACTACATTTACGACTGAGCAAGTGGGTACAGACTATTTAATTTCAACATTGTTTCAACGTATTCATAAACCTAGTAAAAGCTCAAAAAACTAAAGCCCAATGACAGGAATAAAATACATATGTATTGTATTAACACATACGGTTTTGTTTATATACACACACTTTTAAACTGAATCCACTTTAGCGCTAATGACTCTTATCTTCCGTCAACTTTTTATAACGAAGAAAAATGCTTAAATGGTGTAATACTAATGGACTTTGCTGCAACATACACTTAGATGAAAAGTTATACTAACTTTTGTATTGTAAGATAAATGTAATGTAATACATATATATAGTTACTCGAGCTACTCATTTATCAGTCTATACGTATAGATAAGTGAACTAATGCATGGGTCATGATTAATGCACAAATATGCATTATGGAAAAAAGTAGTGTCATCATTTTATATGAGTTAGAAATCTAAAGAATAAAAGCGTAAGAAGCAAAACACTTCGTTTCAAATATATACCTTGTGTATACGCAAGTATGTAAAAATATATATGTAGTATGTAGTATGTACATGCGATTTAAAAACTGTGTAGTTCTTTATTCTTCGGAGTATTACACATAAAGCAAAGGAAATACACATTACATATTACATGATCCCGTCAGCACTTGACCAGATATTTTCACATGACATGTCAAAAGTTACTTTGGAAATTATCGGTGGTTTTATTACAAAATATAAAAAATATTATATATAGAAGGGAGCGGAAGAGAATTTTAAATTTTATTTTTCATCGTCTCCAGTCTCCAACACACACACAACCGACATGAGAAATGAAATGTGTGAAATGCGAACATTGGGCTTTGGGCTATTGTTCATGGCATGCTTCATGCATTGTCAATTGTAACAGCCGTCGCTGTGTGCACTAGCACTGGAAGTTTGATCGTTTACGTGTCTTGTTTTGTACCGTAATTTTGTATGATTCGATTTTCGATTCCTCAAACCTCAAAAGCTCAAGCAATGCAATGTACACAGTACACATGATATGTTGTGAGTTGTGAGATTTCTTGAGGGGTTTAGGTTGTATGCCTCACACACGACAAAATATATACACAATACACAAATTAACCGTCTGAAGTCTGAACGGTGATAGGAAATCGGTATTTTTTGTTTTACCAATTTAGTATTTTTTTCCAATTGATTAACTACACACGAATTATTAACTTTTCAATCATGGACTCAGCGGGTGACAAAGGTGAGGTAAAATTTTTTGTGTATCCTAAATTATCTAAGTAAAAATCTTTCATTTTCCATTTTATCACTTATGTGTTTTCCAAATTCAAATGTAGGTGAGACACACAGTCAGAGCCAAAATTTATCTTATTTGGGATCAGATCAGAAGGAGGAGTTTGAGCATGAAGGTATAATAATATGTAACTACTGTATTATTTATTGAATATCATTCACATTTTCTCCACCTGTATTAAAATACGTTTCTTTACATAATATAGAACCTACATATCAAGAGGGAGAAAACTCCATCCTACCTGAAGGCAAACCTAAAAAGAATTCAAAGCAGATAGAAATTAATAGCATGACTATGATTTGTAGTCCGTCACAAAAGTCTTCGGCTTACCCAGAGATGAAAATATGGTATCAGCAACTGTCCGAAGGGTCTCTTGAACTTTTCAATATGGGATTGGATGAAATTCCACGGTCTATCTTTGATTACAGGCAACCATTAAAAGTAAATTAAAAGAAATCACAGAATTTTCTTCTATGTATCGAAATGAAATCAGAAATCAGTGTTTAACGTTTTACTGTAGTAGTTGTTTCACTGAAATTCATTTTGGTATTTTCACCCCATGTTTAGATAATCTATCTTCAGGACAATAACATACGAGAAATGCCGCCCAATTTCTTCGATGACCTTCCATGTTTGGCTTGGTGTGATTTGAGATTCAATGAAATTTCTACACTTGCCAATTTTTCCACACCACATAATTCTTTGAGAGTTCTCATGCTTCAGGATAATCGACTCTCGAGTCTTCCATACTCATTAGGCTTATTTGCTGTAAAACTGAAAACTTTAGGCTTACGTGGAAATCCGTTACTTGACCCACCAAAAGACATTATTGATGAGGGACCAGATGCCATTCGGGCTTATTTAGTTTATAGTTGGACAAAGGAAAATACGGGTAAATTTGCATAACTATAAATTAAATACAAATGACTAATATTAAATATTACGTAACATTAAGTATTAAGTACATAAAATTTTAAAAAATCGTCTAATAATCTAACCATTTAAAAAATTTTTAAATTCAGCTGAAGAATCAATTGAAAATGAGCAGGAGCGACTCCTTGATCCAGATGACGTTACAACGATACACAATTCCAATGCTACTGAAGCAGTGAGTCCTCATAAAAGGACCAAGAAAGGAAGAAGAGATAAGGACTTATTTACTCCAAGAATTGCAGGAGGGAAGAACAAAGATACACCTAATTTTACAAAAGCTCTTTATCATTCTGTTCTAAAGGCCAGAAAGTCTCAGTCAAAAATATGGGGAAAAAATTCAAGTCATCGATCTCTATTTGGAAACATGGATTGTAAAACAGCAACCAATCTGCAGTATACAAATGACTTGTGGAGGGATATTCCATTTGATGGAATGAGTCAGAAACAACTGATAAATAAATCCCTTGAAGAAATGAGAAAACAGATTCTTCGAAAGTTTGCAGTTCAAAGAGATGTCATGCTTCAAAGGATTAAGGATCGTGAAGTTTTATTAAAATGGCGGTTTGAAACAAAAAACTTGCAAAAAGCTGGAAGAAGACCAGGTCAATGTAGTATAATTGTTCCTCCCTACGGAGTCTCAAATGATGTTGCACAACATGAACCAAACGTTGTGGAAGCTCTTCAGTAAGAATGCTTTTTTCCCTTGACTCATGACCATTGAAATAGTTCATGCGTTATCATTTTTCTTTCAAAGAAATGACTAAAATCTAATAACATTTATATAATCTTTACAGATACATTCATATGAGTCCAGACGAATTCCAGAAGCAAGTGACAGCATGTTCCATGAAACTGCAAGATTTCATTGAGCATCCAGCACTAATTAGCGATCCAAATGCTGCGTATCGTCGCTTGCAAGAAGTCAGTACATAATAACATTTCCGACGTTTCTCGTTTCTGACAAATTATATAATATGAATTTTGATTTTTTGATACACATGTAATTGAATCGAGGATTTTAATTTTTAATTTGTGTGTTATACTTGTAATTCAATCGAAAAGGTGGAGGAGATTCAAAGGAAGTTATGCTGCATGAAACTAACTCTCAAACATCCGCTTCCAACTTGAAAAACTATTATGTGCGTGCATTTTGTGTACTGGGATGTGTATAAATGATAAATAATAATTTTATGGTATCCAATATTCAATACAATGGATTCCCATCTGTGTGTACCCTTTGTATATTTTTGTGTATTTTGTGTAATTAATACAATGTGAAAAAATACATACTGATTTTGATACATTTTTCAGTTATTATCTCTGTCTACTGTTTTGAATTCGGTTAGATTATTCGAATTCTCATACTCCGAAAATGATACATGTTCATCTAGGAATTTTTCATCCACATCATCAAGTCTGGAAGTAGCATTTTTTAAATCCCGACCATTATCTGGAGGACAAACACCTTGTGGCACGCTGTAAAAAATTTTAATTTTTAATGGATTAGAAAAATCGAAAATGTTTAAAATTTAAAATGGCATAAGGCATAATGTCTCGTAAAGTCAACATGTTGAAATATTCTAGCATTTTGCGGGCTGAAATCAAATGAAAATGCATTTACCTGACCAAAAGTCTTCTGTTGAGTCCAAGTAGTCTCATTCTGCGGTAAACTTGTCGTCGAGATTCTCTTGTGGGGGTTTGAGTTCGCGACAAGAACCGTATAATCTCTATGAGAAGAAAATGTATCGACATATTTATGCATCAAAATTTTAAAACAGTCAGTTATAATATTTTATATGACATGAATAGCTTTTCTTACGAAGATTAAAGGCGGTAGCTCGGCTGCACGACCAAACTAAACTAAAATTTTGGTAATCTGTCGCCAAAATCCAATAAGGAACTTGATTTGAGGGGTCCGCAACTATTTGTTTGTGCATATTTAAAAAGATAAAAATAAAAATTCTTTATTACAGTAATCTATAATCCATAATTAATTATTATCGTTTGTGTCACATTTACCCCCTTGTTTAGTAGGTGTGCCGATCGTATACTTAGCAGGTTCCGACGTATTTTTTAGAAATGCTATTTCAGATTCCAGTGTCCAACCGAGTCTATAATCAGTCAAGTTTAGAAAATTTGGTACATTTTTAGTCTTGCTTTTTGCAAACAAAAGTTGCTGATTTTAGGTTCAAAATGTTTTGCTTACGTCGTCAAGTGTGTGGTGTACACAAGAAAACTTTGTTCTCCGAAAAATCTTTTAATATAGTCATTTGTAGCGTATTTGTGTGAAAAGCATGTGGCTATTGTTCCAAGATTTAAGTACTGTTCAACTGTGTACCAACGACCCAAATACTAAACAGAACAAGAGTAAAATCAACTTTATTCTTTCAAACACAGCTTTGCTACTTATTTCACTTTTCATTCTACAACAAACTTTTCTCTATAAAGCAAGAAAATGCTTACCTGCTCAATATTAAAATCGGGCTCAACTGGAAAATTTATACATCTTCCCAAGTGTACAGATTGACCGTTTATTAGCAGTAAAGTTTTTAAAACTGTTAGAATTCCAATCAATAGCAGTATTGAATCTACTTTTTTCCTACCAATTAACTTTATCATTTTTATGAATTTGACTATGTGTACTGTGTACGAGGATACAGCTTGAATTGAACTGTTTTATTTTATTTTTTTATCCGAAAAAATGCTATTTTGAAAACTAGAATCGGCTGTTCATATTTTTTATAGCACATAAAACACGTTATACTATAACTTCCCTACAAATTTTAAAGTATTAAGCTGTCCACACACTATAAATGAAATGCACGAATTCTTTCTTTCCTAGTTATACCGTTCATAAAATAAAGGGCAAGTACCGTTTAGTTCTATATTTGTGTAATACAAAATATTTACAGCTATATTTTTCTTCCCTTTTCCTGATATCACATCGTGCTGTCTCACATTTTTACTTCCACAGATTTTATTGCTACAAACGTTTTCACTGCGGAAATTAAATGAGAACCAAGGATTAGGATAAAGATATAACATATAGTACATAATATAGAGAAAGCATCTCACTTGCAGTGAAATTTATTCAGAGCTATTGGAAAATCATTACACAGAGTATATTATCATTTATAAGGGACATTATTTTAGAATAAAACATACAACTATTTTGTGAACTAAACAAATTTCTGCCAGTGAAACAACAAAATCTTTATTTTTTCATATTTTATTCCTTACAAAGTATAAATCAAAGTTGACGTTTGAAGCAACAGTATGAAAATAAGGAAAACTTGAATTATCCATAGAGCAAGCGTATAACTTATAAGGATTAAGAGAGCAATTTTGCTAAATATGGATCATCTTTAGCACTTTCGAGTAATTCTTGTTTACTTAGTTTTCTATCTTGGTCCTTATCATATTTTTCAAAAATTCTTGCAGTTATTTTCTGTGGTGTAATTTCATCAATTCCAAGTGGAAGTTTCAGTGCGAGATCAATCGTTGGGTTTGGATTCATTTTGAATATCGCCTGTAATGGTTTCAAATGACAAACAAAACTTATGTTGAATAACCAAATTCTAAACTTTTATATTTTACATTTTATACTGTGAATTTTGAACATTCAAAATTATAAATTTTTAATCTGTGACTGAACTCGAATTCTTACATGAAGGACTTGTTGCATTTCATTTTCTGTGATAAATCCATCTCCATCCAAATCATACAGTTTAAAAATCCAATCCAGCCGATCTTTTGGATTTTGTAATGACGTCATAGAAATTCCACAAATGAACTCTCGAAAGCTTAATGTTCTATCTTCATCAAGATCAAAGAGACTAAACACATAAGTTGCAAACTGTGGAATTAAAAGTAAAAAATCAAAAATGAATATTGTTTTAAGTTGTTGTTAGCAGTTCAAGTCATAATCGCGAATCTAATTTAATATAATATATATATGAGCTATCATGGTACACTGTAAACTATAAACCATACAAATGATATAAGTTATACAAATCATCATAACTATTGTTATTATATATTTATTGTCATTGGTAATTGGTAACCAATAAAATCATGCTTACACTGTCCGGATTGCCAGTATTACAAATTTCTCTATAAATTAACCTAAATTCTTCCAACGTTATTCGTCCGTGTGGGTGACGTTTCATAAAATCCTTGTACCACATTTCAACCTCTTCCACTATACATACATGGATAAATAACAAATTATTACTATATAAATGATAAATACTCTAGTAAATCACACGCAGTAATTAATTAATGTAGTAATAGTTAACAGGTTATGCAACATCAAAATCTTACACGTAAACTTTGAGTCACGCCAAGCCTCTTGGATTTCAAAATCCGTTTCATAATATCTCGAAGACTTATTCCCCATTTTTTTAACGTACAAAAAACAAATTATCACTAATATACACAATTTTATTTATGTTTAACTGATTACAATTTTTCACTCTCAAACTGCAATGTCGAATAAAAATCTTTCCGTCTTTCGTCTTTTACCTCAAAAAAAGTTTGAATTCAAAGACCACAAAGTATAGACTATACACTATACAGGGAACAGTGGTATAAAAATATAATTAATGTACAAGTTATAAGACCAAAACAGACAAAAAGTTAGCATTGTTGCATGTAAAATACATACATAACATTGTTTGCAATATTCATTTGAAGAAAATATTATGATTGTCTAGATATTAAGATAAGAAGAATTTGCATTATTCTCGGACGTAAGACTTGTGATTTACATAATAAGCGTCACCGACAAACCCAATGTTTTGCCTACGATAATGTTAGTGTTATCTGATAACTTGCATAAATACATAGACCTTTTTTGTTTTTACATAAATTGCATACAAAAGTAAGGAAGTATACTGTACATTATGTATTATGTACTATGTATGTACTCCTGTGGGAAATATAAGAAGAGAAAACGATGCAAAAGGTTGAAATTACATAAAAAAAAAATGGGGCAAAAATAATGCGTAACACAACCTTTGGAGATAATTGAATTAATTTATACTGTAATACATTAAACATTTATATACATTCAATATGCCTCTCGTCTCTAATGTGTACAGAATACAGAGTCCACAGTAAAGTCAATACGTTTGACACGTGTTTTTTCCAGCGGAATCTCGGCATATGTTCCCATTCATCTCTGAACTTCAGAGTCTGAAGTTTTACGTTTTATGTCTTAGTAATCTAACTAGATTTTTGAAACAATTACACAATTTTGTAGAAGTTAGCAGTTACAGGTTACGCATAAAATATTTAATACAACATGAATAATTTGAAAGTAGAGCAGATTCCAGTGCTACATGTCCGAGGAACGAATTATCAAGTTGGATTTTCCATTGTAAGTTCTGCTGTGCACTTTAAAGTTTACACTGTATACTGAAATTTATTTATTGATATCTAAGCTTGCTTGTTTATATGAAATGTGTTCTATTTTTTATAGGGAAGAACGTTTAAGAGCTTAATTCAAGAATTTTTGGAGACTTGGGATGATTTTCGGGGTTCTTTGATTCCCGCATATGAAAGTGAAAAGGGAAAGAAAATTTATGATTCTTGTTTGAACATGTGCAAAGTTAAATATTCTCAGTACATGCAAGAAATTCAAGGAATTTCAGATGGTTCATGTTTACCTTTTTATAAGGTAAACAGCAA
Organism: Sminthurinus aureus; assembly: GCA_034698265.1. Lineage (NCBI taxonomy): Eukaryota > Metazoa > Arthropoda > Collembola > Symphypleona > Katiannidae > Sminthurinus > Sminthurinus aureus. Next base: position 23,487 of record JAQGBH010002022.1, read on the forward strand.
AATTTTTATAAAAATTAGTGTACACATGCTAAATGCTAAACAATAGGCAACATTAAAATTGCCCGGTAGTGACATTTACTTTTTCAGTTCTCTGATTATTCACTATGTATACGTTTTAGATTTTCCTCCTTCACATTGAAACCTTGATTATTCACGATGAGGAGAAGAAAGATGCTGGTAGTACAGGGTGCACCTCTATAATTTGCAGTCATGAAGATGTAATTGTTCTATACATATGTATAAAAAATAAATGTCGTATATTATTTCGACATTTTCATACATATAAGTACTTATTTTGTTCTTTTACGTGTATAATATTCATATGTTTTAGATCATTCTTGGGAGAATGGTATGTAGTATTTTAGAAAAGGTATGTAGTGCAGCTATAATATGTGAAAAGAGATGCTAAAACTCTCTTCAACTCGTCGTGGTGCCGGGTGGCTAAAAATAAAACGTGAAATCTGTTTTCCATGCTTTCAGGTTCTATGCTCGGGTTATACATTTCATATCCTATATCCAGTAGTCCCAGCTCTACATGTGTATTCATCATAGTATGAATTGTGTATTCGTTACTCTGCCTCTAAACTTATTTACAATCCGGTTCCTAACTGAATTTATGTAAAGTAAAAAATCCCGGTTTCTGTTTAAAGACAAATTCTTTCCTCCATATGTGACTTGAAATTGAGTTGATTTTTACTTTTATAAAGTTTCTTATTCAATAAAACTTTCACTTTATCTCTTGTAAAAAGCAAAAACAGACACACACAAAAAATACCATTGTTTCTTCTGTTGATTTAAACAGATTTGCATACAAACCGTGCTTCTTTATTCCACTACACTCTACACATTACACATTGTGCATTACATATTAAAGAAAAGGGTAAGCATTAGAAGAAGTATATATTACGAATTACGATGCATCATTGATTATTGTACGTATAAATATTTTCTTTCTTCAAATATTCTTGGGTATACAAAATCTGAAATGAGTTTTTTTATCATTGTAGATTAGTACTAGAAATGGGGAAATCCAAGGGTAAAAAGTCAAATGCTCCCGTTCCCAAAACAGTAGAAACCGGTGAAAAGGAAAATAAAACTCCAGCATTTCCTGCACCATCAAAAGTAGAAAAGCCGCAGCCAGAGGAAAAGAAAGCACCTGAAAAGCCGCAGCCAGAAGAAAAGAAAGCACCTGAAAAATTGCAGCCAGAGGAAAAGAAAGCACCTGAAAAGCTGCAGCCAGAAGAAAAGAAAGTAGCTCAAAATCCAAATCTAGAGGAAAAGAAAGCACCTAAAAAGTCGCAGCAAGAAGAAAAGAAAGCACCTGAAAAGCCGCAGCCAGAGGAAAAGAAAGTAGCTGAAAAGCCGCAGCCAGAAGAAAAGAAAGTACCTCAGCAGCCAGAAACTCCTCCACCACAAACAGTTCCATCTCCAGAACCACAATCTAAAACCACAGTAACTGCAAAAAATACTCCAGTAGTAGAAGAAAAGCCAAAAAAAGAGAAACCGTCAGAAAGAGTGGTTGAAGGTCTCAAGTGTGCAGTTTGTTCAAATGTTTCAGTGTCGAAATGTGGTGGTTGTAATAAAGTAGCATACTGTTCACGAAACTGTCAAAAATTACACTGGAAGAATCACAAGCATGAGTGTATCCCATGGAAAATCAGTCAAAGTCCAGAATTAGGTCGTTTTTTAGTGGCTGCTCGCGATATAAAAGCAGGTAAAATCATTCTACAGGAAAAGCCGATTCTCGTCACACCTCCTAAGCTAAGCAGCCCCATCTGTTTAGGTTGCTACAATGAGTTGATTGCTCCTGATGATGAGGCAGCTAAACCAGGTATAATACGACATATTTTGATCTAAATACTAAATACATTTTCCCCGTCATTCTTATATCTACCTTCTATAAAATCCGTATCCGGTGGCGTCATTCCGTACGTCAGGATCTAGCTTTTATAGGCACTACTCTGGCTAACTTTAAAGGCTTTAATTACGGCCAAAAGACTATTGTTATGAGAACACATCAATGAAAGTAATGTCGAGAGCTGAAACATAGCCCTACAAATTGGAATAGCGCTCAAATGAATGGTTGTAAGCATTGTGAAGCTTTGAAATGTGAACACTTTTGAGCCATCAGATACGGAGTTTGTAGGCAGATTTTATTCCCGTCATTTGACGGGCGTTGTTACTTGTAAAAGATATTTTACTTGTTGAGTTATACACTTAGTGTACTTATAGTGTAAATACAATGTCTTTTTTTTTGTTCAGAGGATGATGTAATAAAGCCCAGAAAGTGTGAAAAGGATTGTGGGTGGCCCATGTGTGGTTCACCGGAGTGTAAGAAAAACCGTAAGGATCATGAAGCAGAGTGTGAAATTTCTATAGCTAGAGGAAAGTGTAAAATCCAACATTTTGGTCAGGATCATCCCATGTACCAAGCCATCGGTGTTCTTCGTGCACTCAGCTTGAAGGAGAAAAGACCAGAAGAATTTTCTCAACTTCTCAATCTTCAGTCCAATGTGGAAGCGGCACTGGAAGAAATCCGAAAGTTACAAGAGGAAAATGAAGGGAATGAGGAACAACAAATTGCACCACAATTGGATTTCTCTATGGCTGTATCTCTCATCCTCGACTTTTTTCAACAGAGGGAGAAAGGCGTAACTGAAGATTTGGTTCGAAAATTAGCAAGTGTAATTGAAACAAATGGACATGAAATCCCACTACCTGGAAATTATGGGCAACTCACACGGCGATTAATTGGTAAATACTATGCATGATTCATAATTTATACGTATAAATGTATTATCGTTGAATTCCAATGGATTGATGCATTTTGATATAAATAACAATTATATTGTTGAAGATTGAAGATGGAAATTCCCAACTGTGATTTTTAAAATTCCAGGAGTTTACAATACATCCTCCTTCTTGGAGCACAACTGTACTCCCAACTGTATAAAATCAATCGATTCGGAAACAAATGAGATATTTATCCGCGCAGCAGTGTCTATCAAGAAAGGCGATCACTTATCAATTTCCTACGTTGATCCTCTCTGGGGAACAAATGATCGTGCAACATTTTTAAAAATGACTAAATTTTTTTCATGCTCCTGCAAAAGATGTCTTGACCCCACAGAATTGAATTGTCACATCTCCTCTCTTCGTTGTCAACAAGTTGTTCATGCCGATAGTAAAGACGGCATGGTTGTCCCGATGGAGCCACTCAATCCAGAGTCTGAATGGCAATGTGTATCTTGTGAAGAAACGTACCCTGTGAGATATCCAGCCACAGTTATAGAGAAAATTGGAAGGGAACAGGAAGAATTTCAGGAAAAGAGGGGTGATATTGCTGCACTTGAAGGATTCATAAAGAAACACTCAAAACTTCTTCCACCAAATCATTTCTACCTCCTGGAACTCAAAGTTGAGTTGGCACAGTTGTACGGAAGAACAGCGGATGAACCACTTCCGGTACTCTCACCTCAAAAACTAGTGAGAAAAATACAGCTTTGTGAGGAACTTATGCAAGTCCTCAATGTTATTGTTCCAGGTAATGTTTTACTCTACATTCTGTATTCTTTTCATAATAACTGTACTTGGGAAAAAAGGCTGAAACAAAAAAATACTGGACAAATTATCGATTTGTATTTTGTATTATAATATAATTCAAAATATTATAATATGCCTACTTTTATAATAATTCAACATATGAAAGGGCAAAACTAATAATCAGGTTCGAGATTTTGGCTATGTTAATATTCACATATTTACCTTGTTGTCAAT
>JAQGBH010002023.1:0-27261 GCA_034698265.1 Sminthurinus aureus
CTCTCTCTCTCTCTTCAACTCAACTCCATTACAGGAAAAACCGAAACCCAAAGCAACCCCGCCAGCAGCGCCGGTTTCAGCCCTCTGAAAAATGAGACCTGTCACTCTCGACTAGAACTTAGGCTCACACACACTCACACACATATACACAAACAGACTCTCTTGTACTACGAACGACAACGACAATGACAATGACAACGAAAGCAAAAACGAAGACAAGGAAAAGTCCGTCGCTTTCTAGATTCTAGATTCTAGACTTTAGTTTAGAGTCTCGAGTCTCGAGTCATCTTCTTTAAGGGCTAAATGCACTTGTGTCTCGAGTCTTGATGTATACATACGTATGCATTAAACAAGTATCAAGTTGCTCCTTTTCCTACTTCTTGAATCTCTTTTACATTTTATCTGATGACTAAAGTATTTTCCTAACTAAAGGACAAGAGACATGTACTCACTTCTCTCTCTCTCTTTTCTCACTCTACCTCCTTTCATTTCTATGAAATTAAATATACGCAGGAAAATAGTATGGGCATTTCTTCAAAATTTCTTCTCCGACTCCGATTCCAATTCTGACTCCGATTCTAATTCCAATGAAAAACGGAAGGAACAAGAACAAGCTGAGAAATGGCTGGATGGCAAATAGAAAGAGCAAGGTATATTATATATTATATATTATTACGGATACAGAGAGATACACATGTGTATATATGCATATGTGAGTAGATTGGAAATTGCTTTGGAGGAATTGGAAAAGAGTACAGGATTTTCCCTCCTTCTTTCTCCAGATGAGTGAAGAGTGGAGAGCAGGGCAGAAGTAGAATCTAGAATCTAGAGCCGAGACTGGATCGGGAACGGGGATGAGAATTGAGAACCGAAGCTGAAAATGAGCAGCGGGAATAGCAGTAGTGTGGAGTCGGAGTAGGAGATAGACGGATAGATTGGAAGAGCTGGAATACTAATGCATCAAGATACATAGGACAAAGCATCATGTAAATACATACTGGATTGAAAAAGAAGAGGAGCAGGAGGAGGAGGAAGGTAGAAAAAGCTATTTGTGTAAAAGGGAAGAAAGGGAAGGCGGATGAAATCTATTTGAGGATTTCCGCGCTTAATGACATGAAATTTATCCCGGCTTTGGCTATATTGTATGTATCTGTGTGGAGGAGGAAGTTTGTTCATTTCAATCGCTCCAGCTCCAGTTCCAGCTGACGACTGCCTCGTCAGGATTAAGTAAATGAAATCTGATAGAAGTTCAACTCACTTGCTGGTTTTGGTGCTGGTTCGGTTCGGGTTGTTGTTGGTTCCATTGATCTCTTTTAGTTACTGTAGAAAATGAAATTGAGGAATTTCTTCCCAGTTTTATTACAGTAGTTGCAATTCTTAACCTTGAGTCTAGATTCTAGATTGTAGATTCTAGAGTCTGGAGTCTAGGTAAATATTTATGTAAATTGTTGATTTCCTCCCTATATTTTTTCACCCTTTGACAAGCGACAACAACTTGGATTCAAGATTTTTATTACACATGTGAAAGTTTGTTTCAGCTTTAGCTCTAGACTCTAGACTCTAGACTTGAAGTTAGAATTGGTGTTTGTGTTGAACAGAGACGGAGATTGCTTTTTCATATTATTTTATTATTATATTTGGCGCCCTTGTTGTCTTCCTCTTCCACATTCTCGTCATCATGATCGTCACCGTCTCCGTCTTTGCCTTGGTTGCAGAAAACTCTAGACTCTAGTTGTCTTTAGTTTTTCTATCCCAGTGTCTATCTCTTTTGCTCTCGGTCTCTGTTGAAATTGAAGAAACGATATGAAGAGATCCTGCTGAGCGGAGGAAATTGAACCTGAGTCGGCTCACTTTTTGATGAAACTTTCGGCCACAGCAGGACAGTTTCTGCTTCACTTTATGTTCTTCATCCAATACAGATATTATGTACAACATAGGTACGACTTACATACATGGATGGAGAAGAGCAAGATGGCAAGTGCGAAAAAATAAATCCTCATGTGTGTTCAATTTCGGGTGCACTTTTAATGTAGTCTTGCATCAGACTTAGGAATACGAATACGATTGCAATTGCCATTGCGATTGGGATTAGACATTAGAGGAAAGCCAAAACTGTCACAGTTGTATAAACTTGTGTACGACTAACAAAGATTGGAGATTACAGCCGAGTCAATGTTCATGTTGTAATAAAACAAGTATAAAATAAAGTCGGAGTGATGCAGACAAAGACAGCCGAATCTGAATGTGTAACCTAATGTAGAAATTGTTATCACCATCAACTGCTCAACTGCTATCAAATGAAGGTTCCAATCGGAATCAGAATCCGAATCCGAATCCAAATCTCAATTCCAAGTGTCATCCGTAGACGGAGTCGTAGCCGGGGCAGTGATTCTGTAAGATGGCTTGCTTTGGGCTTGGGCATCACTTGTTCTGTCTCTTGCAGTTGCTCAGCTAACCATGGCCAAATACAAAGACAAAAACAAAGCCAAAGCCATGACCAGGGTCATAAACTAAGGAGGAGGAGAGAAACTGGGAACTAGAAGCGTCATTATTATTATTGAGCTGTTAATGCCAACTGACGGAAGATGAGAAGTCATTGAGACCGGGGGAAGAAAGCAGAATTCTAGATTCTAGACTTGAGCTCATTGCCAACTGCTGCTGTCCTCTCGTCCTGTCGTCGTCTAATGCCATAGGTCATTCTCATAACAGAGCTGAAGCTAATGTAACAATCTGGTACATAGTCGAGAGTCAGTCCTCTTTCACATTTCACTCTACTCGCTCAATCTAATGATGACAGTCTGTCTCCTCACTCCTGGACCATTTGGTTATGCCCTTAGTTTTACTTGTAATATTATTAAGATTTGCTTTTTATTGGATGTGGATGCGGATAAAGTAGCAGTAGCAATAGCAATACTTGGACTTGAATGAAGACTCATCAATCCTTCTGCTCCAATCTGCTTCCATTCGGAACATGTGATACAGAGGCATAATACAGATGAATAATAATAATAATATTAGGGACTGTGAACTTTTGCCTTGCAACGGCAATAAAATGTCCTTGATCCTCAGTCATATCAGTCACATGGCATATGATTCAACTTGATGAAATGATCCGTAAGTGTTGGTGTTGACTGTTGACGCTCATGTTGCCACGAGTTCTGTATGTAGAAATGTAGAATATAGAGGATAAAGACAGAGGCTATTTTGACTTTTCCCATAAAAACCGTAAAGCGGATTAGTACTAATGCTCCCCTGTACAATGTAGATTGTAGACAGGATGAGTACTGTAGACGGAGGAAATTCTAGATTCTAGATTCGAGGTACGTCGAGGTTGTTTCATTATGATTGTTGATGTTGCAATGGAAAGAAACGGAAGGGACAGGAGAAACCGGTATGAAAAAGCAGAGCAGTAGTAGAGGAATTGTAGTGAGCGTAAACAGACAATTTGGGAATTTTTGGTGTGAACGTGCAGAGCCTGACTATGACTTACTTGTGGCTCCTTGACCATCCACTCACGTTATTTCAGCCGTTCCCGTTCAGCCGCCTCACTGAACACCTCAAAAGACTCTGAGGAAGGAAGGAAAGGGCGCGCATACTGATGGATATTTTTATTTTCTCTCTCACTCACTCATTCACTCCTTGTTTCATTTCACATCATATCATGGCATAAATTGCATTCACGTTGGCTTTGGCTTTCCTCGAGCTGCGAGTCTAGAGTCTATAGTCTAGAGTCTGAAGTACTCGAGTGTCCTTATGGGAGAGAAGGAAGAAGAGAGAGGCACTTTTACTAATACCTAATACACGTACACGTCCTCTCCTCATTTTCTCCACATATGAACAACAGCCATGCCATGGATATCCATCTCTCTCCATATCCTCTCTGCTCTCTATCTGCTGTCTTCTATCTGTATCATGTGGAAAATGTGAACATGGAGAAAATGAGAAAGCTGGAAAGTAGGAGAGAAGAAATTGAAGCTTGTGTTATAATAGTTATTTGGATGGGAGAATGAAAAGAGGTGTGTGATATGATCGTGTGGGTGATGATGATGATGACGATGATGATAAAGCCCGTGTTCACTCGGAGCTGCAGTTTCCTCTCTTGTGTGAAATTGTTGTGATAGAAGGGAAACGATCCCATTACATCATTTTTGTGCCATGCTCTTTTTTCTGCGTCCCCTTTTCATTCCTAATCTAATGTAATGTATGCATCCATCCAGCATCTAGACTCTAGAATCTAGACTGTAGAATCTAGCATCAAGAATCAAGAGTGGTGTTAGTTGAAGGAACGCTTCATATTTCTACTCTTCTATGAATTTATATGTCTATATCTCCCTCTCCTTTTCACATATGGGAGTTGGAGATAGAAATAGGGAAAAAAGGATGTGACGAGAGAGAGAGAGAGATGGCTGATAGAGGAAATTGGACTTTTCCCATTTTGAAAATACTGTGAATCTTGCTCCGTCTTCTTGCTCTTCTTGTTCTCTGAAAAACGACAAGGACAATGGATCAGAATTTTCAGTATGAGGACGGTTAAAAAAGGAGAAAGGACGTGTATGTATATTCGTATATTTGGGTATGTGGGATGTAATGAGATGTTGGATGTTGGAGGAGGAGGATGGGACTGAAGCTGAAGCTGGAAGTGGAAGTTGGGTGCATAATGTATAATGGCCTATTTCCTCGTATATTGTATATTCATGGTATGCAGGAGCATTGAGCATTGAATGAATTGGTTGGGAATTTTGAAAATCCACTACTTACCTCGAGGTATGGCGGAATGGCCCCCTTGTGATCCTTGTATTATTTCCCCAAAATCCCATTCAAGTATAAAAACTTCATCAAATCTCCACCTTATTCACATTTACATTACAACATCCCATCAACTCCAACTTGCACAGAGAAAAGAAGAGAGAATGGGGAAACAACTTGAATTCCGGTTTGATACGCATATGTATCTAGTACAGCAGCAGAATAAGTGTCGGTATCCTATCATGTGTGTTTGGGGACAATAATGACTTGTGAATAAGATGGAAAGCTCACAAAACACCGAATACAACATGCAAAAGATGAGATGAGATGCAAGGAAATAAGATAATAGGGAGTAAAGAAAACGTGGAAATACATCTCCATATCCAATTCATCTCCAATCCATTGTCCATGGGAGAGTCGACATCGACATCAACATCAACATTCACCTAAAGATTTATTTTTGTCAGATAAACAAGTCTCTCAGCTCACCTTTTTCGCATCAACAATTTCATCCACTTTGGCTGTTGATCTGGAATGTGGAAATGTCAGAGAAAACTGAAACCGAAAGTCTCTATTCCCATGAGCTTTTGTCTTATTGAGCCTTGACATGGCGTGTAAAAAACAAACCGCGGAATCTTCTTAAGGAAAACAAATGTTTTTTTCCAATGTATTTTTTGCCTCATTGTCCTTTGAATTCCACTGGCATTTAATATTACACATAGTAGACAGTAGGTTTAGGTCATTAAAGATTGCAACGAGACAGCGACAAGGCAAAACAAAAGGGGGTGCGGGCTCTAAAAAAGATAAATTAATGTGGATAGTGCAACTGTATGTATCTCTGCGTGCATTGTACATTTACATTTGTATTTTGATCCGTAATCTGCATATGCTCCTGTTCAACTGTTTAGAGTTTAGACTTTAGACCCTTTCCTACCCTGTGCGTTCACTCACTCACTCACTCACTCACTCACTCACTCACTCGCTCTTTCATTTGTTCACTCGTATACTCGTTTACTACAAACTCGGAAGCGGAGGGCGAGTATTAATACAAGTTGGCTCATTTGAACTGTAAATGAACAAAGTTCCATGCACAATGCACAAGCTCGTTAATTGTAAAATCAATATTTTGTAAAATGGAGAATGGAAGATGCAAGTCGGATGGACTGACGAGGCTGGAAATTCAAAGAGGAAACCCCTCTCTTTTTACTCTTTGGTTTGGTTTGGTTTGGCTGCGTTGTTGATGTTCTCATCCTCATCATTGTCATTGTCATTTGCATTGTGGAATTATTATTATCTTTTCTCATATACAATATTAAAGTTTAGAATCTAGTATTTACAGTTCAGAGTCAAATGGAGAATTACATTTAGAATCTAGAATCTAGAATCTAGAATTTCAAGTTTTGAGTTTACATGGTGTTTGAAAGGAATGCAATGAAATAAATAGAATAAATGGGATTTTAAAAAGGCATATGCACTATTGATTTCCACATTATCCATTTTCCACAGTGTAAAAAATATGGTGAAATAAATAACGCACGGAAAATATTCTCCATCATTTCTATTCATTCACATAAGTTTTGGCTCCACGAGAAAATACAATCTATAAAGAAAATAGTAAAAGTTTGCAGGAAAAGTTGAGAGTCAAGAGCTTCCTTGGAGATCTGAGAACAGAGTAGAATGAAACAGACCAGACGTGGCAGAGTAAAAATAAGTAGAAAAACTTGTATTAGCCTTTGGACATTCAATCTACACTCTACATCTATGGAATATTTATGTATATTTTTCCACATGTTCTTGTACTCTATTTTCTAGTTTATCTGATACAATTGGCTACTCCGTTTTTGTATGTTTCCATTTTTCCATTTTCCATCCATATACATTTTGTATAATATAATGTGTAAAGTATGAGTGTTTGTGTAGATTTCTTCCTCCTTTTTGCTGTTTTTGATAGTTATGAGCCTAAATATATATAGGATTTTGCATTACATTAGTACGAGTAGTAACAACAATGCGTTGGATGTTGGATGTGGAGATCAGTCTGAGGAAAATCGTCCATGTCCTCTTCTACTTTCTCTTGTTCAGTTCCCTTCAATTCAGTTTGGTTTGGTTTGGTTGCGGTCCACGTCCCAAAAAGGAAAAGGAAAAAAGAGAAAAGAGAGAAAAGCAAAGTAGTAGTAGAAGTAGTAGTAGAAGAAGAAGAAGAAGAGGAACAAGTAGAGACTACTGTGAAACTGGGGGTAGTCTTAAGCTTGGACAAGAGTTATGGCCTATAAATCTCATAGAAAATTTTCTTCTTGTCAAGCCAAGAGTTTTTTCTGGTTCTCTTCTTATTTTTCTGCTTCTCCACTGGTTCTTTTCTCTCAGATCCAGACTCAGATCCAGACTCAGACTCAGAATGCAAGTTTCTCCTTCACTCTTTCGTTTACTTTCTCTGGACTCTAGATTCTAGACTCTGGACTCTGGACTCTAGACTCTCCTTGTCTTTCGAGAGCATCTCATCTCATCTCAGCAAACATACACAACCATTCAGTCTCCAGTCTGTTCTGTTCTGTTCTGGAAATATTACAGAGAACAGACAAGAGAGAGCCAGCCAGATAAAGCAAGGGATGGACGAATGGACACACAAAAATACAAGTACATTCTACATTCTTCGTGCATAACAGAACATGTCTTCCGCCTTGGTCCATCCGCTATCCGCCATCCGTCTCTCATTCAAACCCTTTTTTAGTCTTTTCTCTTCCTCCTCAACAACTCAACATACTTGGTGAATGAACATTGAACATTGTGTTGCATGCATAATCACAATGCTTGTCTTCAGCCTGGTATAGAGTATAGACTAGACCGGACATGCAAAAAGTTTAAAATGAGTCTTTTTCTTTGGCTACTACTACTACTACCAGCAAACAAACAAACAAACAAACAGCCATAGGGAAAAAAGAAGCGCCAGTTTCACTTGCAATTCCATTGGCAGTGGCAGACAGGAAGGAAAGAGGAAAGCATCTCACATTTGAAAACTTATGGATGTTTAAATTGCGTGGAAAATAGTGTCGCATTGTTTCTCCTCTCTCCTCTGTATTCCGTATTCTATATTCTGTTTACTATACGTTCAATGTTCAGTGGATGCAGAACCAGCGTATCTAATGTGTAGTGTCTAGTTAGTATGCAGTGTGTACATGTGTATTTCTAATTTTTTCTATTTTCTCCATTCTCCATTCTCCATCTTGTGTGATCAAACTGCAGCTGTCTACTTTATATGTAGATACATGTGTGTGGGCGACTGGAAGCTGTAGAATATACAATGTAAATGTTACATGTTTTTGAAAGCAGAGAGTAGAGAATAGGGAATAGAGAGGAGCGAAAGGATAGTAGATGGATGATTGCGTATTCCTTCTTCATAGCTATTGGCAATCCCATGGATTTTCCTAGAGATCCTCCATGTGATCCCAAGAGATCCTCTAGTCTGCAATTTGCAGTATGCTCCACTGGCTATTCCCATTCACATTCACATTGTTCACTGCCTCGGCTTTTCCTTCATGAATCCATGAATCCGCCACGTTTTGTTGGCCTACATGTACAATGTACACTCTACAATCTACAATCTACACAAAAATATACACAGATAAACATCACAAAAGCAGGAACAGACAGAGAAAGATGCACATTCTACATCCAACATTCGACATTGTACATTATACATAATATATTTGAGCCTGTTGGTTCACAATCTTACATTCTCTCTTTTTATTTGTATTTGTATTATTGTCAATGGCCCTACATCTTACATCTTACGTTTTCTTCAGCTTTCTCCACTGCCAGTGCCAACAACACAACATCAACATCAAGATGAAGCGTAGTAGTAGTTTTGTGGCATTACTCGGCTATTCCAAAATTACGATTGACGATCTACGTTTCAGCTACTGAAGAACGGGGAAAAGATGTACGGAATGACACTCACATGTTGTATGTGTTACATCTTTCTCCTCCTCTTCCATTATATAAAATCCACAATAGAACAAGGAACAAAACATGACATAACTTTAAGCTCGGGAGTCTAGAGTCTAGAGTCCGGACTCTGGACATTTACATGGTTAAAATGTGTATAAACGTAGTTGAGAGGGCAGAAGGAAACAGAGTAGTTGTGAAGGTATTCATCTGGATGATTCCACATTCTAAATTCTACATCCAGGATTTGGAAATGTCTAACAATTCTTTATGGGTGAAGCACTCATGTAAATTGTCAGAGTCTAGAATCTAGAGTCTATAGTCTATAGTCTAGTGTTTTGTGTCTTTGACTGTGGCCGTGGCTTACTGCAGAATAATTTAGAATTTGGTTGAATATCTATTTAATGGATGGATGAGGAATGAGGAGTTTAATGTGCAAGGTTCCTTCTCCTTTTCCTCCTGTACATAAGGGTAAAGGGTATGTATCTAGAATCTAGAATCTACACTGTATTTACAGATATAATGTATCACATATTGTGGATTCTGTCTTCTGTCTCTTCTCATACTGTATACTGTATAGTGTACAGAGAAAAAGAAGAAGAAGTAGAGAAATTATAACGATCTGCATTTTCTCCTGCCTACTTGCATGTAATGAGTAATGGCATGGTGGTAGTTGGTAGTTGGTAGTGGTGGAATGAATGAATGAATGAATGGAATGAGCGATATGGAATAACTCTGTCTCCCTCTTTCTTCATAAGTAAGTACAAACACAGTACAGCAGAGAATGGAGGGTACATTGCTTATCTCAAACGGCCATTATACAATACATTCTACATTCTACATTTTAGTTTGTACATGGTACATTTTGTGGATGTGAGCTTGAAATAATTTCATGTTCTAGAGCAGATTAGTCTCGATGGCAAATTTCAACTTTTAGTTGCTTTTAGTTTCCCCTGATAGCGGATTTTATGTGCGTTTGCATTAATTTAATTCCTTGCTCTGCATTTATGAATTTCACTCAACCCATTTCCCATCTCAAACACAACTGCACATTTATACATTTAGATACATGTGTCCTGTGGTTACAGAACAGAGCAGAGCGACGCTGTGTACATTGTAACTTGTACATTCAATCTTCCTCATCATCATCTTAAATTATTAGTATTCCAGTTCCAGCTCCATCAGATTCCATGAAAAAATGAGCAAGTATCTTTTTTTCACAGGAAAAACGCCACTGGTCTGGACATGAATGATTATTCTATGTTGAATGTTCAATGTTCTGTATTTTGTTTTCCTCCATTTACTATTTACTCTTGCCGTCTCCGTCATGTTGGATTTTTCAAGTGTATTATACGTGTGGCCTGGCCTGGCCTGGCGTTTTAGATTAAAACCAAACCAAGCCAGACCAAAGGAGGAACATGAAATATCTGGTGGAGTGTGATTAAAATACTGTTTATTTAAGCCATAAAGCCTTGCACTATTATTTATTATTTATTACCTGTCAAAATGGTGAGTTAAACTACTGCACAACCTAAACTATGACACTCTGAAACTGAATGAATTAAATTTGAATTGACAGATGAAATAAAATGATAACCAAAATTTATTCTGTGGATGATGGTTTAGTTTAGTTTGGTTGGTTTGATGATGAAAATGACGGCAAGTGTGAACTGTAAAGCAAAAAAGAAGTGAGTTGAAATAATACAGGAAAAATTATAATATTTTAATAATAATAAAAAGAATAATATTAGTTTATTTGTGGATCGCTGAAAGGATCGACGTGGGAAATAAATATAATAATAATAAAATGAGGAAGTAATTTCTAGTATTTAATGCAGAGTGAATGAAATGGTTTATTTAAACAAGTGGTTGAGGATTGAGGATAAATGGAGCAGAGTGTGATGATCTGATATGCATAATTTAATCTATGTAGATTCTAGACTCTAGATAATATTTGATACAATGTGCTGGATAAAGAATAAAAGAATAAAGTATGATTTTTTCATGTGTCTTTGTTTGTGTGTCTGTTTACAGGTTTATCAATGCGAGACGAAGGATTGTTCAACCGTTGATTGATCAGTCAAATCGGGCAGGAGCAAGTGGTGAGTTGTAGTTCTATCATCTTTCACTGTCGGTCTTTTATCGTCTCATTTTATGAACTGACATGATTCTCTGTTGGCCTATCGCTCCTTCTCCATCCGTCATTCTCATTCTCCTTCCTCCTCGTCCTCTCTCACTCCATCTCCATGTCCTTTTCCATGTCTACCAGGCTGTCGGTCTGTCTATCTATCTGTCTCTCCTCTCCACTCTTATTCATAAGTCTATGAGCAAAACGGTTCCTTATTCCATGCCAACATCCAATCCACCATCTTCCTCCTCGTTCTCCTTTCATTCAATTCAATCTGGGCTATCTGTATAAAGTATAAACGTGATCTGACAGTTAAACTACTCGGATTTGTCTGTCTTTACATGTCCATGTCAAAAATCCCATGGCCAATTCCCCTCATAATATTATTACACATTCTCATACAAATCCACATAGCGAATACATTATATTGTACATATACCACCATCTATAGTTTCTAACTCTTTTTCTAATTGCGCAAATTCAACATCCCATTTCCCATCTATTGAATTGGTTTACATCAACATCAACGTTCTACATTCTACATGCAATAAGCAAAATGGCAAGAGAAAGAAAATATCCAGTACATTTTGTTTTTGTTTGTATTTTGTTCTTGTTTTTTTTGTTATTATTGTGGAGTGAGTGGATCCATTTAATATAAAATAATGGAAGATAACGGATAAGGGCAGGCATCACATCAGATAAGACCAGAGAAGAATAAGAATGAAGACGTAATATGAATAAGTAGATTGGAGCAAAGATCCCTGTACAATGTACAATGTACAAGAAGAAAAGGAGGCGAACGAGAAATTTCTCCAAAAGTCCAATGAGATGAGAATGAATTGTAGAATGTAGAATGTACAATGTACAAATGTGAGCATTTACTTTCTTCACTACACAATTCCAAAGGCATGGAAAAAAGGAGCAGAAGAGAAAAGAAAAGGAGAGCATATCTTTTTCATTTGTGATTCCCCTCTCTGCATATCTTGTTGTTTTCTTGTGCTTTCTGGTTGTGAGTTGTGAGTCAATGTCGACTACGACTCTGACTCTGAATTTGACTTGGACAAGGACAACGACATCGTAAAGTAGTTATTTCATGGCATCTTGTTTGTTTTGAGGGGAGAAAAGAACCTCGTTTTTTACCCAAACGACCCTATATAATACAATGTAGAATGTAGAATGGAGGATGGATATTTCTACTGGTGCGGAATTGCGAGTTACAGGAGACATTACACTCGCATGGCTCTCGTATGATATCGTATCATGTGCTGGGTAGTTGAAAGTTGATATTTGATATCTATTGTCACATGTAGAATACAGAGTTCAGAATACAGAGTGTACAAGTTGAGTACTCATCTATGTAAATTTAGTTTTGGAGTCAGTGAATGACTTGAGTTTTGCATTGGATTGGATTGGATCAGAATGGAATATCACTCGAGTCTCGAGTCTCGAGTCTGGAGTATAAATATAAAGTAGATGGAAGGAGAAGAGAAGAGAGAAAAGGGTCGACAGACTAGATGGAGAAAGATGCAGAGTGGGTGGGCCTTAATCGTGGATGTATGCAAGAGAGGTTGCACTGCATTTCATCAGCAACATGCCGCGACAATGGCAATGTAGCTGAAAATCACTCGATTACGCATTTGTGCCCGACCTCGATGGCATTTGAGTCGTTTTCTCTCTCCACACTCCACATTACCCATTACACAGCCATGTACACAATACAACACAGTACAACACGGTACACGAGTCTAGAATCTAGATTCTAGAGTCTCGAGTCTCGAGCGAGTCATTGCCGTCAAGAAGAATGGCCCATCATGAGCCCTGAAATGACTTGCCTCTTCTAATCTACTTTTCCCAGACTTTTTCCCCAATGTAACACCTATCTTTTTTCTCCCTTTTATTTCTGTCTCCTCCACTCTTCTACTTTCTTCTCTACTTCTTTCACTCCTGCCTTCCCAATTTTCACAACTGGAGACTCCAGACTCTAAACTCTAGACTGTAGACAACATGAACCTCTCTCTTCCTCCTTTCATCACAGTCATAAACATACAAACAGACTCACACGAGCATTTATCCTTCCCATCATTTTCATATCCTCACCTCGCCAATTTAACATCCCTCCCAAACTCCAAACTCAATACAATATTCAAGATCAGGTTGCAATGTAAAATAGAGATGGAAATGGAGAAAATAATCATGGATACCACATCCTCATCTCTCCCTGGTACACAGAGAACAGTAAACATAAATATAAATAGAAAAATAGAAACCATTCAAAATTCCTCTTCTTTCCATTTATTTATTTTTCCTCCGATTGTGAGCTGAAAGTTGAACGTTGAGCGTTGAACATTGAAAATTGAATGGCTCGTGTCTCGTGTCTTGTGTCACAGACTTTTCCCATTGTCTATTGTCTACTTTAATTAAATTCCCCTCTTTCTCTCTTGATTCTTGAGTCTTGAATCTTGGAAATAAATAAATAAATACACAGGGCTTGTTGTTGAGATATTTACGAGAAGAAATTCTCTGGTTGTTTTTCTCTCCTCGAGATGAAAATATGGAGGGCTGTTAGTCCTTATCGTTCCATGTCCTATAAAAGGTGTGATATGATTCTGGGCACACTTTGGTACACACTTTCACTTTAGACTCCCTCCGACTTCTCAGTATTTATTTGGAACAAAATATGAAAAAATTGACTTGTAGTCTTTAGTTCTCGGCTCTCAACTTTTTGCTTTGCTAGGAAACGGAGATTGAATAGAAGGAGATGGAGATGGAGACGGCGGGCATTTAATGTGTCATAATGTTTTCTCGCATGTTGCTTGACTTTTTTAATGTTGCCTCTGTACTTTGTACTTTGTAAGCAGGATACAGAAATACAAAGCAGACATATACGACAAAGACTGTTTTCACTTTCCCTGTAAGTTCTCAGCCCTGCCTGATTGTGTCAGATGGATAGAAGAAGAGGAAGAGGAGGAAGAAGTAGGAGAAAAGTAGTGTAGGATGTGTACGGTTTTGGTTGTATAAGGGATGGTAGTTAGTAATAATTTGTGAAGTGACAATGTAGCCCCAGTGCTATTAAGTACATCTGGTGCCATCATATTTTGCTCCCTTTTTGTCTTTTGTCGTCTTCGTTGCTCGTACTCGACGCCACTGCCACTACCATTGCCATTTCTATCTTGGTCGTCCTTGTCGACTCGAGACTCAAGACTCAATAATGTTGTTGGCCTTTTCTCTTCTCCACTCCAACACCAAGTTGAAGAAATGGAGAAGCGGAGAAACATGGTGAGAAGAGTATTCCTCTTTCCCCTTAAATTGAGTTGTCACCACAACTCTAACGCCAA
The DNA here is from genome assembly GCA_034698265.1 of Sminthurinus aureus. NCBI lineage: Eukaryota > Metazoa > Arthropoda > Collembola > Symphypleona > Katiannidae > Sminthurinus > Sminthurinus aureus. The sequence continues at coordinate 14,152 of JAQGBH010002023.1, forward strand.
CTGTAGCTCGAGCTCTCGAGCTCCATATTATTCCATATAATCTTCACAGCATCCGATCCCAAACCGTAACCGTAATCCAGCATCCATGCAACATTCAGGCCTTCCTTTTCATGTCCAACTGTAACAGTTTGGCGGGCCTCGACTCTCGACTCTCGACGATTAATTTTTCCCGTCCCCTATCAAATGTTCAAATGTTCAAGTTTTTCTGTTTCTCCTTTCTCGTCTCCACACTCTAGAGTCTAGATTCTAAACTCTAGATTCTAGATTCTGGAGGTTCAAATCCAAATCCAAAGTTTGAAAGTGAATTGGATAAGTACATATGGAGGATCGAGTTGTGTGTGGAGGATGGATATGGAGAGAGTCAATTTTGGTTTAGGAAGGTGTGAGAAGGTTTGGGAAGAGGACGTGAGTTTGTTGGTTCAGAGCAGCCGGTGTTGGTGCTGTTGCCGGTGTCTGCCGATATGATGGTGTGAACTATGAACACTGGAAAGAGTGAACAGCTCGTTATTTCCCATCTCCCAACTCCAAACTCCCAGGTTCAATCGCAAGAGCAAAAGAGTTGGTGTCGGAGTTTAAGCCCGTCCATTTACTCCACTTCTTCCTCCTTCCTCCTCTTGTTCATTTATATTGAGAATATTGAGGATACATGGAGAATAGACCGTTTTTTCCTGGGTCGAGTCAATCTCATCATGTGCCAAGTTTATTCTCCTGGGTCATGTCTCTCATTTCATTCAAAGGGTATGCACAGCGTACAGTGTACAGGGAACTCTGACACTCAGCCGCTCACTCCTCCTCACACATTAATCGTAAAGGGTAACATATGGCCTCCGATGGAAATGGAATTTCATTAGCAATGGATTTCATATTATGGAAATATCAACATTTTACATGTTCATATCTCAAACTTGTCTGTTTTATATTGCCTATCTTCCATATCCCATAATATGTTATGCACAATGTACATTCTGTGCTCCAGTTGTCCTCTTTATACATGTGTAAACTCATTTTCCCTCTCATTTAAAATAAACAAGAGCAAGAGGAAAAGGGCAATGAGTTGCTGGGTGCAGGATGAATACTGATATTTGTTTAGGAGATTTAATCGGTTTAATTCGGGGTAATTACTGTCATTAAAATATTGTTAAAATCGAATGCCTACGATGCCAATGCACAATATCTAACAGTAGAAAAAATCAGCTTGAAAAGAGTAAAAAGAGTACAAAAAATAAAGTGGAAGAAAGCCAAGGAAATTTGTAATTGAGATGGAAAGAAGAACGTGATGATGATTATGATGGTGATTATGTAACCAACTTGTTAGTGTTGTGGTTTTGGGTAATGATGATGGTTTGGATCATCATAATAAAAATAACAAAGTATTTGTCCCGATGAATTCAAGTATATTGTGGTAAGGAGAAGAAGAAGAAGAGGATGGGAAAGAGGAGAATCAAATCATCAAATCAACTACTTAATGAACAAGACATGTTTCTCGTGGTCTGGTCTGGTTTGGTTTGGTTTGGTCTGATGTCTGATGATGTCTATGTCTACGGAGTGTGGACTGTGGACATTGGACAGTCTCCTTTGGTTTGTTTTGTATTGTTTTGTTTTTCTGCTGCATACTGCATCTGTGGTTTTTGTATCTTGGTTTTTCTTTTCTCTGAGGAAGTACAATCGACAATCTAGAATCTAGAATCTACTTTGCCTGAGTTGACTTGACTTGACTGGGTTTGGTTTGGTTTCTCATGACCAAATGATTTTTTGCTCTTTTTCTCCCTTGTTCCATTGTACAGTACAATGGCAGTGGATATCTCATCTTCATTCTCAGTGTATGCATTGACTTTGCTCTATCTCCTCACGTTACATTACCTTGTCTCTTCCGCAATGTGTACTAGGCTCTAGACTCTACACTCGACTAGATTACATTGATGATGATGATGATGAGGATGCTGATGGAACTGGGAGTTGATAGTTGATGTTGTATGGATTGAGAACAATCGCTCTTCCACTTTTCTACTTTTTGCCAACGTAAAGGAAGAGGACGGAGAAAGAATCGGAATCGGAATCAGGATCAGAAACTCCCTCGTGAAACTGAGTGGAGCGTTGTAGGTTGAACACATAGCACGAGCCTTGAAAGCATCCAAGCATCGAAAATGGAGAATGGAGAATGGAGAATGAGGAACCAAGGGAATTTCTAATAGATGTCTATGAGGAACATGGAATGACTCCATCGACTGTTAATTAGATCTTTCCCCATGTCTTCAACATACAGGCACAAATGGAGAATGGAGAATGGAGTATAAAGCCCAGAATCATGTACATACATCTTTTTTCCATCCTCCAGTTTTAGTTCTAGTGCTAGTTCCAGTTCCATTCACCGGGAAACGGAGAGTATAGGAGTGGGAGAAAGAGTGAGAGAATTCAGTGAGCGTGAAAAATTTGCTGTGGAAATTAGTTTGTTGTCAGGCTGTGTGAAAGAGGGACATTAAGGGACACTTTTCCTCTTCTGTTTGTTATTGCTGCAGTGACGGTGCAGTGGCTGTGCTCTGCTCTGCTGGGATGTGAAGAGAGCATACTCCAGCACTCCAGTGCATTGTATTCCATTACATTACATTACTTTTTGCCAATATCAATCCCAATACCAATAGCAATAGCACTAACAGCATCGTCATACGTGTATTGTGTAGTGTGTAGTACGATTGACATTTAGATTCTTGGTACTGGAAGAAATATCCAGTTCATGTAATTCCTTGATGGACATGAGCGTGGAGAAAAAGGCTGAAATGAAATGAAGTTTGTGGAAAGGGGAAATTGGAATCATGGGAGATGCTGTCCTCTGGTTCTGGCTCTTGTTCTCGTTCTGGTTCTGGCTCTGGATGCGGCTGTGGCTTAGCATCAGTCTCAGTGTAGGTCTCAGTTGCTAGTTGCTCAATTGTCGACCTCACTCACATTCAACAAACAAGAAAGAGTAGAGTTGAAGTAAACAAACAAATTGTATGAGCCAGCTAATCGATGTGAATAGATTTTCTAGAAAATCCCTCCAAACTCAATAGAACAAAAATAGGGAGAGCAAGAAGATAGCATCAGCTGGATTCTGGATTCTACATTCTAGATTCTAGATGGAATAATACAGAAAAAGTGACTGTACCAGTCTACTCTCTCTGTGTCTCCTAAAGCTTTCATTTCCACTCATTCCAATCACTTTTCTCCAGTGCCTTCTTTTTTTTCCCTCTCTTCGATTACATTTACCATGTTTTCTCTTGTTTACTTCTTTATTTGCTCAGTTCCAGACTCTAGACTCCAGAGAGAAAAAACAAAACAAACACACATTGGGCAGCCGCTTATTCATTGTTTCAATGAATTAACTTGATTGATTCAGATAATGAGGTTTTTTTTCAGATCCAGTCCAGTTTAAACGCAAACAACTGCAAGAGATAAAATACCCATGGTCGTAGTCATAGTCACTACCCATTTTCATGTACATTTGTCTGTATTTAATTTTAAAAGTCAGAGTTCAAAGTAATGGAATTTTCTAGTTTCTCCTTTTTAGTTCTTTTAGTATAAACCTTTTTTATTTACAGATACGGGTTTTGATGCGGATATCGATATTCGTACTGAAATAGAAATAATATCGTTGAGGAAAAACAAGTAGATTTCTTTGGATGCTGGAAGAAATTGAAATGAAAAGAGTCTACTCTTTGAGAATGAGACATGAACATGAACAAGAAAAAGAGCAAGAAAAATCTAGAAATTCAAGTCTATTCATGTTGGATGGAGTCAATGTAAAAATTGTGTAGAGTACTGCAGAAAGTACAAGTACAAGTAGACATTTTGCAGACTACGAGTTGGTTGGTTTTCCGTTCATGTTCATGTTCATATCCGTATCCATATCCGAATCCGAATCAGACTCCCAATCTTTTCTGCCTATTATAATATGCAGAGAAATTTAGTGAGAGAAGCAGCGTAGAAAATAAAATTGTGTAGGTATCTGGTTCTACGTATTCAACGTTCCAAGTCTAAGTATATGGAGTCTGGAGTCGGGAGTATAGAATATGGAGGCTGAGAATGAAAAGCGTGGAGAGAAATGTGTGTAGACATGGAGATAGACGTAGACATAGGAAAGGAGATGAGGAAGAAGAAGAAGAAAACAGAGAAGACGACGAGAACTCGAAGGAGGAAGAGGAAGAAGAAATAGGAAATAGGAATGAAAGAGCGGGTTGATTTCTTTTTCGGGTGATTCAAGGCTTATATTCGCATGTTATCAGAGTGCACCAAATTCGGGGAAAGGCTGGAGCTCATCAATCACTCCTTGTGTCACTCCTTGATAGCCTTTCCCAACGGCCCCTCCATTCAAGATTCAAGTGCATGCACGCTGTAGAAAGGGATACACAGAAACTAGAAAGTAAAAAGATATAGATATACTTGATATACTCATACTTAACAGTCACAGTGCACAGTTCACAGTTCACAAACAGCAGAGATATACCAACGCACGGCTGCATTATAGCCATGCTTCGCCAAATGAGTAACTGCACTCAGGCTCAGGCTCCGACTCTTATTCTTATTCTGACTTCAATTTCAACTCTCTAAAACTGGGATGTTTTCATACTTTCTCCATCCTCCATTCTCCATTCTCCATATTTCTACACAATTCTTCGCTTTCTCTGTATATTTTACTCTGTCCTTCATTTTTAGTTTAGTTTAGTTTATTCTGCTGTTTTTTCTTCCTTTTTCCGTTTTCATCTTTCCATACATTTTGCACTTGATTCCTTCCATCCGTGTCCTCCTCATGTGACTCTGACTCTGACGCTGCCTCAATCTCTCGGGAAATCCCTAAGATCCGTTTCCCATCATGCTGTAGAGAAATCATACTTTTCCATGCACAATTTATATTGTACATTGTACATACTTCTGTATTCCTGCAGTATTGGAATAAGGAATAAACTACATCGTATATTATATAATAGAGATACAGATACAGATATTTCTAGTTTGTGCAGCATGTACTTCCATCTTCCATCTCCAGCTAAATAATGTAGTTTGCAGTTTTATACTGTGTAAAAAGAAAAAGGAGGAAAAGGGAACAAAATGATTCCGAGTACAACTTCGTACGGTAGTAGTAGTAGGCGTAAGAGTAGGAATTCAAGTATGAGTGAGTGTATTTTATGTAGTGAAAATGGTGAAATGCTCAACATTTCAACGTTTTAATGTTCAATGCCAATAGTGAAGAAGAAAAAGAGGAAATATGACGATACCCAATATCTTTATGTACTCGTTTTCCTCTTCTCGTTCTCTCCCGCGTAGACCATTTCATTCCATTAGTTGGTCATACGATGCTTTTCGAGTGCTAATTGCCTCATTATGATACCCTCTCACTCCACTCTCTTCCACTACTCTCCATTAGTCATTTCCATCTCCATCCAACATCCAACATCCCGCATCTCTCGTATCCTGAATCCCCGTTCCCCGATATCATATCGCATCCAATGCAGCTCTTGTTTCCATCCACACTCACACACACACAAACACTACTATTATTATTGTGATATGTGATATCAAATATCTTCCGGTGTAGGATACGATATGATATGATATGTACTTGATACACAAGTTGCAATTGAGATGATTCGTATTCGAATGAGACTTTACCTTTCCTCATCAGAATTCTACACACTTCACCTGACATACTGCAAACTGGCAACTGGCAACTGACTTTATACTACAGAATGTTACGCCAAACTACAAAGTACAAACTACACATCCTAAACAGACCATTGGGAAGGAAGAGAAAGAGAACAGAAACTGAAACAGCTTTTCTATTTTATACTTTTCCCCATATTCTTTGGTTTGGTGTTGGAGGAATTGGATCGGGGAGATGGTGGAATATGGGAATATTTATTGACTATGTTTGTATGAGTCAAACGGGAGTGGATAATTTATCAAAATAAAATATTAAAATATGGGTTTTCTCTCCTCAGACTCAAGACTCAAGACTCAGAGACCAAGTGGAGAAGAAAGTGAGAGAAAGATGGGAATTCAATAGAGTTTTTCCTTCTATTAACCAGAATTTTCTGCTTCAACTCTGGTGAAAAAAGGGGAAACAAGGATTTATATTGGAAAACATTTAGGTGGATGGAGGATAGAAAATACTAGTGCTACTAGTAATAGTTTAGATTTTAGATGGGAGGAAAAATAGCTTAAAAATTGAAAGAGGGAAATGGAACTGGAAAAGGCAGAGTCTAAATTCTAAACTCTAAACAGTTATACAGTCCTGTTTTCTGTTTACTCCATGAGTTTCTAGTGGGTGGATTCTAGATTCTAGGTTCTAGAAACTGAATACTGGATACTTGACTCGATAGTTAGAGGAAGAAAGCGGGAGAAGGGACGGGCGGAGAGAGAAGTTCAAGTTGAATAAATAAATGTACATGTATCTTTAGTGGAGAGATAGATACACGGACATTTGGATTTGGATTTGGATTTGGATTTGGATTCGGATTCGGATTTGGGGTGTTGCAAAAGGTAGAATTCATGATTGAAAGTTTTCTCTTTTCTCCACGAGACGGAATTTTTAGGCCACTGTTGGGCTGAACTGAGCTAAACTCTAGTTGAAATGGAAGAGGAGAAAATGTAAGAGGTGTATTTTTGGGAGGAAGAGACGAGGAGTGTAGAATGTAGAATGTAGAATAGAGAGTGTAGAGTGTGGAGTATGGGACCCTGAGGAGCCCATGCATCACCAGTGTACAATCCTGTATCTGACAATGGGATAGGATGAGTTTTCTGTTGGATTTTTTCTCTTTCCTTTCTTCACTTGCAAAATCTATTCTATTCTCTGTTTTTTTCCGTACTTTTACTCCCATTTTCACCGTACTTTTGAGGTTGAGTAGTTCCACATCCCACCTACTGTATAGACATTCATATACAAAGTACAAAGCACACACCCTATGGAACAGGGACAGAAGAGTCCAAAGAATACACATAGATTTTCCCGGTCAGTATAATGGCTCTCCCAACACCTCTTCAACACACATATGTTCTTTTAGGCTGGATCTGGTTCTGGTTCTGGTTCGGGATACGAGTGGCTCGACGGATATCTTGAACAGAAACCTAATTTATGTGTTTTTAGGAGGAGAAGGACGAGAAAAGAGAAGGAGAAACCAAGAGTTTCGCCCATCCACTCAGATCCAGATTTGCATGTTACATGTTCTCTCTTCCATCCTCAATCCTCAATGCTCAATGTTTTAGTTGCAACTCTCCGTTTTCTCTCTCTTATCTTCAGACTGTTTTATGCCCTTCCTACTTTCTACTGCATCCTGTATTCTGTATTCTGTACAAAAAGAGATCAAATGTATTTTTTTAGTTTCCTTTCCCTGATTTTCCAAACCAAACCAAAATCCAAACAGAGAAAACTCCCGTACCATTAAAACTTTTTCCCTTGAAGTGTGAAGCGATAACTGTCCAAATGTCTATGAAATGCTCAGAGTTTTCATAATGTTCAGAAATATGATTGAAATTTGAATTTTGAATTTTGAATTTTGAAATTTGAATTGCCAACAAAAAAAGAAGAGTCAGTTCTTTTATGATGATTTCGAGTTTTGACCGTAGTGTGATGTTGTAGTGATAGTGAAATAAATTGTTGTGACATAAATTATAAGTGTATTTTCTATGTTTTATAATACCAGTGTTCCCTCCTCATGCTCCAGGTGGAGCGTACAGTCCGGATGGATCCATGGGCTATATGATGGATGGACAACAAATGGTTCATAGACCTCCGGGCGACTCCGCTTTCCACAATGAGGCGTACCACTACCCACCTCAGTATTATGGCCATCACCTTTAAAACACGGTTTTTTCAGGTAAACATCATCTGCTCTCTACACTTTTTTTATCCTTTTCTTTTTTCATCCCTACTTTTTATTTTTTACAGACAATATAATAAAAGATGAGCTGATAATACAAAGTACAAAATGCATAATAATCATAGTCATGCTGGATATCAACAAAATGTGTACATCATTTTTGTGGTTTGGTTTACCCAGGCTTGAGAAAACTAGCTAATGAATACAAAAGAAACTAGCTTTAAACCGCAAATTATGAATCAAGAGTTCACGAGATAGTTTTTGTCTGGAGTCTGGAATACTGACAAAAATTCAAGGATGCATGGAAAATTTCTTAATTTGTTTAAAATACATGCAAGATAAAAGAGAATGAAAACTACACGATAGGTACATGAGGAATCAGGATGGTTTATGATTGCGAGATCTCAGTGGATTTAGATAATAATAATAATATTTATAATAGATTGTAGATAGTAAGAGGGAAACCAGGAGGAATAAAAATTAAAATGGGAAGGAATAGGAGTGGACGGGTGTTCATTTTGTTTGTACATGTATTTTGATTCTATAGCTGTAGATTGTAGATGTATTATTAAGGGAAAACTGGGATGCACACGCACAACAAGTTGAATTATAAATTGATGGATGAGTGAGTGAGTGAGTGATTTTTAGACACTGAAATGATGGGCTGTGCTCTGTAGAAGTGTATGTATATTGTGCATTCATCCTACGTTCTACATTCTACGCATACACCGAACACGATACACGCAGTGGTTCTAGAGATTGTAGACTGCAGACTGAGTAAAAGAGAGGAAGAGGAAGAGAGAGCGAGAGATGCAGCGATTGGACTGGATTGGATTGGATTGGATAGGAGAAAAATTCGTAATTGCGTGCAAGATCCTACTCGTAGATAGATTCTAGATTCTAGATTCTGGATTCTATAGATGGGTAACAGATGCGTTAAATCAGATAGGATCTCACATAGAAGTTTTCTACACTTTCCCAGTCAAATCAAATCCCTCGTCTTGTTTTTCCCTTCCCGATTCCACACTGTACACTGTACAAAATAGAAACTAGAATCTAGAATCTATCTGTCTCTTCCCTCTTGAGCAATTTTCCAATTTACTCGGGAAAAGACTATGACTATGAAATACAGATAGTCCTACAGTTTGGGAGATGGGAGAAGCTGTAAGATGAAAACATGGAACAGGGAACATGGAACACGGCAACATGACTTAATAGGTTATCTATTATCCATTATCAATAGAATACTTCGTAGCTCGTAGTACAATGTTGCTGCTCAGGTACAGGAGAAAAAAGCTGTTTCAAAAATTTTCAAAACAAAACAAAATTCTATCATTCTATGATGCTCGCAAAAATAATAACATTGACTAAAATAAGTTTCAAAAGTAATGGAAAATATCTGTATTTGGTGCAAGTTGAGGTTGAGGTTGGAAATGAGGGAAGAGCGACAGAGATAAAATGAATGAGAATGAATGAATGAATTTTCACATGGGGGAGAATGTGAAAGGAAGGAAAGATGGAAAATGGAAGATGGGTGATGTTAATGAGAAGAGAGAATGAGAAAGATAGATAGAGACAGAGAGTGAAAGAACCTATCATGTGTATAGTGTATAGTATAACATGTATGGCATTCATTTTAATTTTCAGCGTGTTGGTTTTGGTTTTTGCTCAACACTCGAGACTCTTTTTCCTTCCCCTTATCATTTCTCTCTCTCTCTCTTTCCATCGCTCTCGTCCTTTATTTTTTAATGTGATATTTTTTGAGACGGGAAATATACGAGTCATTATGAATGTAACTGTCAACTTGAGCTTTATCTGAAATTCCGACGTGTGAAAATTAACGGGCTTTTTTAAATTACAAACTCAAACTTTTCTCCTCCTTTCACTTTTCAGCGTTCAGTTCTCTGTTTTCAGTCAGTTTTGTTAGTTGGGAATATGATAATATGAGTTTGTTGAGTTTTGAGTTTTTAGCTGGTCTCTTGTCTCTTGTCTCTGATTGCTTGTCTTTTTCCTGTCTTCTTTCTACATCCTTTTTTCACCCTAATTTTTTTCTTTTGTGTAATAACTAGTTCTTACTACGACTTAGTAGCTACGAGACGCCGAGTCTGGTTCTTTTGATTATTATTTGCCTACGCTACAATTTTGTGTATTGTGTTTTGTAAAGTGGAGATTGTAGATTTTATACAAAATTGGAAGAATTCAGCAGCGTTGCTTTTTCTGGTTTAATGAAAATCATTAGTGTAGAAAAATTACGCTGTGTACAAGTCAAAAAAGATCGGGGTGGGGAAAATGAGGGACTTTTAGCATATTATGCATTAGATATTAGATATGATATTCATTATTCTCTGACGATACGGATTGAAACGTATATAGAGTGTAGAAAATTTAATGTAATATAATGTATAATGTATGTATGAGGGAACCTGATGATGATGGTGATGATGACATGGCATAGAAAAGGGAGAATGAAAAAAACAACGAGGGAGAAAACTTGATACAAAAAGTCAGGGAGTCAAAACCGGATTCGGATTCGGATTCGGACTCGGATTCAAATAGAAATACGAATGCAACTTCGGGTGAATAGATGCAGAATGAAGAATGGAGAATGCACGTTGCAACTCTACTACTTTTTACCATTAGGAAGACATAAATTAACTTTGCATGACTTTGAATTTTTGACGTATACAACGTATGTATAAAGTATAGCTCATCCATAAGGAAGAGATAGATAGTTCGTCTCCTACAACCATTTCTACTTTTCCAAAGTGATCGAGGGAGTTTTTTTTATCATATTTGTTAGAGCATAAAATATAAAATAAGCAATAAGCAATAAGCATATAAGTCTAAAGTCTAGAATCTAGAATATAGTTATGATTTTTTTCAGAATATGTACTTTTCTACATTGTATAATATTGTATGACTAAGTAATAATGATTATTGAAGTTATAGATATGATGAGATGATGAGATGAGATTTTATCTTGCGTTTAATAACCTTTCCAACAAACAGGATACAAGTATGACTGTTATTTTTTTATGATTATTTTAGTTATGTATATAGTTGTGATGATGTCATTTATAACATTAGTATTTAGTATTATCACCATTTCTTTGCACATTAGACATTGTACAGTGGAGATAAAGTTTTGTAGGTTCCATATTCAATACTCCATACTCCATACTCCATATGGATACAAGTTATGACTATCTCAAACTTTAATCTACAGATACATAATACTCTATACAACTGAGGATTCCAAACTATAAAATGGTTGTCTGTGGGTGCTTAAGGTGTAATAATATACATTCTCGAGTCTCGAGTCTAGGTGTATTGGTTAAGTGTTCAACTTAACAAATTTCTACAAGAGTAATGGGTAATAGGCGAGACGAATGTGAGGAATAAAGAGTAAAGAGCAAGACAAACAAACATGGTGTAAAATACAATAAGAATCTAATATTATTAAACACGTAGATTATCCAATCTAGTTTTTTATGCATGCATTTTACGTACGCGTATCTAGTATGTTGTAAATATCTAGCAGTGAGAATACATTGTAAATAATAATATTAGAACTGGTAAAAAGTATAAGACACCAGTCTCAGTCTTACACTCGACTCTCGAGTCTCAAATCATCTCCAGTTCAAGTTGGAGGAATGATCGTGATGTGTGAAAAAGTGCATAAAAACTAGTTCAAACAAACATGTTCTTCATTTCTTTAGATGGTTATGGCTTAAAATGTAGAGTAGAGCAGGTCTATAGTCTATAGACTATAGACTTTATATTATACATAAAGTACACACCATTTCGTAATATGTACAAGAAAGGGAGAAGGAGGGGAAAAAATAGTGTGTATGCATGTATTATGTATTAATGTATGAATGCTGTGGCTATGACTATCACTATACTTAACCGAATGGAGTTTTTATTGACTTAATAAATCAAAGATGAATAATTGTTCAGGTTTTTTCCTGCCTTTTTTCCATGTAATACGTGTGTAAAATAGGCAGATACCAGATACTATGTATGAAGTATGGAGTATGGACGATGAACGTCCTTACCCTTTCTTTTTCTACTTCTTGAACCATTTTTTACCTTGTACCTTTTACTCGTTGTGTTATCTCTAGATTCTAGACTATAGACGGACGGTCTCTTGATCTCAAATCTCAAGACGATAGAAGATGTGGAACATTGAATTCATCACACCATATAAATGCACCTTTTAGAAAAGTTTGTCGACTAATGATGGATAGATAATAGATATAATAGATAAGCCCACAAATCCACAATCCACAAATAACAATGTTATGCATGTTGTACTCATATATTATAATGTACTTGTTAAGAGAAGCTCCATTTTTCATTGTCTCAGATTTCCCTCATGAAAACAATCTTTATTTAAATTATATTGTAGAAAAGTTTAGCAGCTAACAGTTATCAGTAGTAATTAATATGCTGATGATTATTATTTTATGATATTTCCAGGTCTTAAAACGTACACGCCGGATATATACGGATACACATGACCATCTGTAGAAGCCAAGGAAGAGCACATTCTACACTTGGACTTGGAGAACCTACATAATAAATAAATAAATAACTAAATATTTAAATCAATGATATACATTATTATTATTACTATAATAAATAATAAATAAATATTATTACAAAACAAGAAGATAACAATCGTTCGTTTAAGGACTTTTTAAATAAATAAATAATACAAAATACATAATAAATATGTAAAATGTAAAATAATTAATGTAATAAGTAAGTTGTGTATACTATGTATTATATATACATAAATATTATAATAGATACATCAAACTTTTACCTGTATTACGTACGTGTACAAGAAGAACTGAAAAAAACGAGGGGGAAAAAGTTCCACAATCCACAGAGAAAATGATACAAATTAATTTTTACTGTGTTTGTTTCTCGTTTTGTTTTTGTTTTTTTGTTGTTGTTGTAATCGTCATCGTAATCCTCTCAGTCTGTCTACTGTCTACTGTCTACAATCTAAACAGTCTACAGTCTTACACACCTATAAATACGTTATACCCTAAAAGATTTGTACTACTACAAAACTACGACAAGAATCCAAGAAAGAAAAAAAGGAATATGCATGAATAGCAACAGACCGAGGCAGACGTATGAAAATTTGCTCTTCAAATTTTTAATAAAAACAGTAGGCCAAACTAAATAAAAGTGATTGAAACTCTCATTAGAGGGTAATTTTGGGTCGGGGAATGCGTTTCTGATGTCA
>JAQGBH010002024.1:0-27256 GCA_034698265.1 Sminthurinus aureus
TATAAAAATATCAAAACAATTTAATTAATTTTGCTGTTCAAATCTTTTTGATAGCATTTCGAAGATACTCATATGTAATATGTATGCAAGAAAGACAGTTAGACGAGAGAGGATATTGTTGTTATCTTGTTGTGTAGTTAAATAGTTAAATAGGCGTGTGTTTTGTGTTTCAACTTGACTATTGACTATGAAAGGCACACGCACACTCATACAATAAAATCAGAAATGATGTCTGATACTCTCATACTCTCATACTTCATACCTGCAATAAAATCCAAGAAAAATACAGGTAATCAAAGATACATGTATAATGTATAAACAGACAGAATAGCTAGACTAAAGAGTACAGAGTAGATATAACGTACATATAATACTGTAGATTGTAGATGCAGACTGTGAATTGGATTGTAAATAAATTGTGAATTCGTATGTGTATTTAGTATTCAACAACTGTGTATTCGTATTTTATTTCATACGTTGTTTTGAATAAAGCTTGAGGAGGATGATGGCAAATGCCAAATATTAAATGCTCCTCACTGCTCAAGTTCCGTATACGGAACTTGAAGTTTCAAATTTATTCCAATCCTTACGATAGCGTCGTCACAATCCCAAATACCAAATACGCAAGTCAAAGGATAGAGAAATTAAATGGACGATGGACATTGGACAAACAGGATCTCCATGTGATCTCTTGACTTTGACTTTGGCTTTAACGTAAATACATACATAATAAATACAACTGCTGGCAGATGAAACTCAAGACTCAAAAAATACCTAATACTAAATACTTGATAAAGAGCCACGGCAAAGCACGAGCCTACAATATTTAGAATGTAATGTGTAATAAATATAATGTTATTGGCGCTCGTCCAGATCCTTTATATGTTTTACAGTGAATCTTGTATTTTGTATTCCATTCTACCGTATAAAAATAGTGGACAAGGGACAAGGTGTGCAATGAGCATTGGAGCATTGGAGTGTGGACATTTGTGTTTTTTTTCTTTTCCTTGTTCTCCTCAAATCCTCGTTTCACACATAAAACGTTAGTGTCACTAACAATAGAAATATTATACAAGGATACAAGGCACAAGAGTTACGACTTGTGCTCGTAGCTTACATCGCATTGAAATGGACTTTACATCTTTTTATGCAAAAAAATATATACCTTCTCTCTCTCTCTTTCTCTGTGTATTGTATATGAAAAACAGTTACAGTTAGTTGAAGGACTGTTGTTTGATTACAATAGTTTTTTGACTGGCATCATGTACCATTTAACGTATAAAGAAATGACATGGATGTTGTATTTCTGTATTTGTATTTGTATTTGTTGGACATTCAGCAATGAGCATTGAGAATTGAAAAACACAGAGAGGGGCTGGAGTTCATAAAACTGAGTACATAGAACCATTCAATTGGGAGCACATGACGATGATAACAATGACAAAGGAAGAAATAAAAGAATACAACGGAAAATCATCTCTGTATATGTTATATTTTATATTGTGTACCAACTATGAGGCGGAGAAGTATGGGTACAAATTGTGAAGAAATAGACAAAAAAAGGAAGCAAGATGCATCCAAGTTTAATATGTAAAGAAACAAGAAAAAAATAAGTAAGTGAGCCTAGAGTCTAGAGTCTAGAGCCTACCTTTTATTATAAAAAGTCAATGAAGTACGAGGAACAAGAAATAAATAGGGAGTACATTAAATTTCCACAAAATGGCAAGGAATCAATAGTCAATACACCATACTCAATATTGAATAGGGTCAAGGGAGGGAAGGAAAGAAAAGGCTCACTCCATACTCCATATGTGCTACGCAACTGTTATTCTTGTTTCCTTTTGTTATTCTCATCTCCTCTCTTTCCAAACGGACAATCTACAAATGATCAAGGAACGAGGAAAAGACGATAGGAACGAGACAATAGATTAGATCGAGTCAAAAAGTGTGAGTATTTATATTTATGTGTTCTATACCTTCATTTTCACATTTATTTCACACCACTTTTGTCCCAATACTATTTACTCTATATCACTTCAACGTCTCACAGTCAAAGTCAGATTCAGTCTCAGTCTCAGACTCAGCTGCTTCTCCGTCCCTCCATTTTTCCAAGGGAGAGTGAGAAAAAAGAAAAAGAACAAGAAGAATCTTGTGTTTCTGGATTCTTGCGTTTGCTTTTGCTTTTTTGACCAGGAGACCCCAAGCAGTGACCATAATGGTATAGAGTATAGAGGAATGGAACCATAGAACTTACACAATATAAATACGCATTTCGATAATTGACCAAGATGGGAGTCGTTCGGTTTAACTTGGTTTGGTTTGGCTTATTTTAGTTTGGTTTGGGTTTTCTCCATCTTTTCATTTCTTGTAAAAGGGGATCAGTGACTTGAAAAGTCACTTGGACTTTAAATACTCCTGCTTCATTTCCCTCTCCAAAAAATATCCCAAATGGTGTCAAGCGCACGCTGGGAAGGACGCTTTTTAGTCAGGTCATTCTTCGTCAAGAGGACCAAGGAGAAACATTATGAGATGTGAGATGCTCTTCCTTTTCTTCTCACCAGAAATCTTTCTCTCTCTTTCTCTGGTTCTCTCTTACTTTTTACACTTGTCTCTGGACACTGTACTCGGTACTCTGTGCATTCAAGCTGTTCCTCTGCTATTTTTATACACTGGCCTTGTATAACGTATGATGTATAATAATATGCAAGGGATGGATATTGGTATGGACATGGATATGGGTTCGTATCCACAAGAGGTGAAGAAGAATTTATGGCAAAAGTGGAAAAATTAGTTGGCACTACAGGATATCTATCTTTGGTTTGGTTTGGTTTGGTTAAAGTAGACTTTAAGAGAGAACGGACTTTGGACTTTGTACTTTGTTCAACTCCAATGAAGCCTGCATTATCCTCACTTTTCCTCCTAATTGTACCATTAGTCTTAGTACAGACTACAGACTGCAGAAGAGAAATGATATGTATATTAGTGGAGTAGATAAGGTAAAAAGTAGAAACCAAAACTCAAAACTTAAAAACCAAAAACCAAAGCACCAGGACTTTTTCCGAGTAGAAAATTGTAGAAAAATACATAGAAACGGGAAGAACTCCAGCAGTTGTACTTGTATCTTGTACTTGTGTTTTGGCTCTAGGAAGAATAAATATAACCGGAGGCTTATTTCTTATTTCATATATTGTACATGTACTTGAAGATGTATTGTATAATGTATAAATGTTAAAGCCAAAGTCAGTGTTACATCAAATCATACATCTATCTTTTTCTCCATATGATATAAAAGTATTTACACAATCTCACATCTCCACTGCGCCAAGAAGAGAGGAGCAACAAAGAAATATACATGTAAAAGTACAAGTAAAAGTAAGGAGGTGGATAGGAAAAATCCTTTATTTGTGGGGAATGGAGGATGGAAAAATATGAAAAATCTGGATGGATAGTTTAGTTTGCATGAGAGAAGAGTTGGAGTTGGAGTTGGAATTAGAGAAAGGAAAGAAAAAAAAGACTGGAATCCTCCCGGTTGGTTTCTTCAATGACAACTTCCCATTTAGCTGGATTTATGCGAGCATTTTATCCACCTTTTTCATATTCTTCCGAGAGAACATGCCGAGGTGGATCAAGAATCAAGTAGTGTGAGAGATGGGCTTAATATGCATTAATAATAATGAGGAGTCTCGTGTTAACTCATGTTTTTTCATACAATCTCAAATCTCAAGTCAACTATATACTTTATACTTTGTACAATATTCTATGAAATTCAGTATGTTGAATGTATAAACATTGTATTTTATATTGTATTAGCTATACGTGCCTATGCCGCTGCAGAGCATACCACTGTTAGTTCTTAGCCTCCTGTTCATTTTTTCATTTAAACGTTTTCTTTCAAAAAATGGTAAAATTAGCTTAGACATATTATCGTAAAATTACTCAAAGTATTATTATTATTTTACGCATATTACGATTCTTGCATCATATTTAGGAGAAAGAGACAGATATTAGAGTATCTCGTATAATAATATGTAATATATAATGTACATTTTCTTTTAAATATTTTGAATTTTTTGCTGTTACTGCAGAAAAAGTCTGTCCTCTGTCTGTAGTCTGTACACCGCACACCGTACATAGACGTAATTCATGTGCAATGCATGCTCAGTGTGTGGAAAACCTATTTACCATTTAATATTTAGTTGTTTGAAATTTATGAGAAAGTACATGTAAATTGCTACTGGGAGTATTTTGGATTTTGAAGACTGGTTCAATCTCATAATTTACATGGAGAATATTTTTTTGGCACAAAAGTGTTAAATTAAATAATTTCAAATTTCAAATGACTTGTTTCCAGTTTCCAAGTTTCAAGAAAAGAAAAGAAAAGACGAGAAGGTAGAGAGGCGGACGTATTTGAGATTTGTACCATGTTTTCAAAGTATCGGGGAAGAAACTCAATTGTTTTTTACATACTTTTTACCTATTCAATTATCAACTGTTCGTTAAATGAAAATGCGGTCTCAGTTCTCAGTTTCTACTTTTTCTTACTCAAAACTCCAAACTCTATAATAAATTGCTTGAATAATAATGTATAACTTGCTTTCTAATGAGACTTGTCTCATTTTCAGCTCCTTGACTTGAATTTTCTTCCCTCTTCCAAAACATTCCACGTATCTCATATCATATTTTGCCTCCTCTTTATGTCCCATCAGCCATTATTATCATCAGCATCAGCATCATATTTTCTCGTACTAAATACTAAATAATATGTGTCTAGCTGATTCACGTACAGCGTACAAAGAAATGAGCGGATTACGGATTACACGTTCGACGTTGAAAAATAACAATACGTGTGATATTTTCCAACTCTGTTTACCCCGTTCAACAAGAAAAGAGAATATTTTTATGTATTTAGTATTTACCTGAATTTTTCACAGGAAAGTTCAGGTTTTGTACTTTTTGACTTTGTTCACAAAGAACAGGAACGTTTTCCATTTTTCTACCAATTTTCTCTGTAGTTGTAAAATGAAAAATAAACAGGAAATTTGAGTCTTGAGGCTTGAGTCTTAAGGCTTGAGTAAAAAATGTAGAACAATATTTTTATTTTCCGTCTAAAGTTTACAGTTTCATGTTGTATGTGTGTGTACATTGTACATTGAAGCAGTTGATAGTTGATAGCACGTGGAATGTGTAAAATAAGAACAAATAACAATAACAATATCATATTATTATAGATAGGTAAAGTCAAAGTCAACACTAAAGTTGAAGGGGGAAACAGGGATAATAATAACCATAATGATGATGATAGTAATAATAAAACTAATAATAAGACAACCTAAAGCATGGATAAAAAAATCCTTTGAGTCAACATTTTGCCTTGTACTCTATACTATTTGAGTCCTTTCATATTTTGAACTAAGCAATCCTTAGTTTTTTCATATGGTTTTTATTTTACTTTTTACTCCCGTGTAAGTGTGATGATGTTAGTATAGGAATAATAATAATAATGGGTTAGGATACAATTTTCCTTCCTTCTCCTTTTATCCTTGTACAATCGAGACTCGAGACTTTTTGAAACTCCAAGTTCCGTCTTAATTATCACATGTTTATTAAAAAACACACATGCAACTTCATATCTTGATGCTTCATGTGCACAAGTTTGAATTCTGTACTGTGGAACCGGTGCTGAGCGTACTTTATGGAGTAATAATGATAACCAAAACCAAAAGCCAAACGAACCAGTAGTCACAAAAGCAGCATCTCTACGTTACTATCTTTGGTTTATCACCATTATTATTATTATTATTCTGATTCATCAATAGTCAGGTGTAGCTTACCCGTTAAAATAGTCAACAATGTTTTCTTCTTTCTTCTCTTTTCTTATCCCCATCATAGAAACATAGACTCATGGATATCATCATCTTGAGCTGTTATATTATGTAGAGAGTAGATTTACAGTCATCATCGCTGACTGTAAATCTGAAAGTCGTAAAGTTTTTTTCCTGAAAAGAAAGGACCAAGAGGGAGAAAAGGCGGTGTATTTCTGTCTTTTCCTCCATGTTCAAATTTTCTTATGAGATGAGTCTATTCTATTCTATTCTGTTTGTAACTATTTTACTTATTACTCATGCTACATAAAACATGTAACATGTGTATAATGTATAATTCTTCACCCTTGTGCTGGTCTCTAGTCTGTGAATAATTTCCATGAGGACTGAAAGGACATGGACGTAAAATAGTGAGTTGAGTAGTGATGGTAGTTTGTAGTCATAATGAGAGTATGAAAAGTGTCTTCATCCTCCGCCACAACCAAGAACGAAAACGAAAACGAGCGGACACATTAAATAATACAGAGACTTTAGGCCGACCGACTCTGACTCTGACTGACAGAGACCGCTTACTTACTTACTTACTTACGAAGTATATGCAATATGTATACATTCTAGATTCTATGGTACGGTACAGTCATAGTTCATAGTCACACATACACAATTAAGTTCCAAATTCTCAAATGTTTCTTTACCCTCTTTCTCTTTCTCCTTCTTGTTCATAATATTGTGTTATTTTTTCCACCGCTTCTTTATGTCTTATTATATCGTGTAGTTTTAACTACATAACGTACATATTACATATCTATAGAAAAGGCTTATTCATCCCTCATCTCACACATACGCACATACGCACAATCCACAGTCCACAGCTCACAATTTACAAGTCTCACTTTTCTATTTTCTCTCTCTCTCTCTCACTCTCTAGCTCTATGTGTGTGTATTGTGTATGTCTACCTCAGTTATTTCTTGTTGTTCTGTTCTTGTTTCTTAAAAAAGAGTTGTGTTGGTTGGTCTAGCTTGTCTTTGTCGACAATTGTGAATTAAGAAGAAGTCGTAAAAACCATATTTTTGATACATTCATTCACCACCATCCTATCCTACTATTCTAGCAGTTCTAGTATTCTAGCAACCTACACCAAGTCCGGTGTGATAATATAATGATATGTATAATGTATGAGGAACTTGAATAGAAAAATAGATAGAGATATAATATCCATATAGATACAGATATGCGTACTACCAGCACCAGTACTTACCAGTTCCCAGTTACCAGCATAATCTATAACAAAGAAGGACAGAGTGAGAAAATGAGAGAGAGAGAGAGAGAGAAACTGTTTGTGGGTTAGGTTCCAGGCAGTTGGAAGTTGGACTGACATAAAGTGTAATAATAATCATGGTAATAATACATGACTTCTTTATGACTATCCGGGGCATTGATGTAACCACAGGGAAGAAAGAAAGAAGAGACTTTTCACTTCTGTGTATCTATTTCTTCTCAATTCTCAATGTGACTCAAAGCTCAAAGCAAGGAACGGATAAAGGGTAGATACTAGATATTAGATAGTGGATATTATAGATATAATAGAAAGAAGATACAAGAGATGAGAAACATGGATGTGATATGATACACCTGAGGTAACCAGTAACCAGCACAGAGTTTATGACGACGCATAGAATAGCCTACAATGAAATATTCATAATTTTCAGGTGAGAAAAACGACAGGATTGCTACATTAAAAATCTCAAGTACAGTTTGTCTTTATTGTGCCTCTATCCTCTCTACTCAGTACTCTATACATTTTACATGTTACAGAAAATAAAATGAATGTAGAATGCAAGTTGGCCATCCGTTTTTCCAAATGACATGTGCACCACTATATTACTGCATTTGTACTTTGGTATTAATTTTTTGTTGTGCATTGTGTGTGTTGTATGTTGTATGCTATTATTATCCACTACTGCCACTGATTAAGCCGTTTCTTTAGTCTTCATTTTCTTCATTTCCTTTCTCCTTTTCTCTGTACTGTGTTTTGTGTATAGTGTTTTGTGTATGCGTACCTACCGTACAATAAAAATATATAAATATCACAAGTAACAAGTCAAAAGGAGCAAGAAAGGTTCAAGCAAAAATTTAAAATATACATGGAACATTTGGAAACCATTTTAACAAACAGAATGAAACAGTGAGCATCAATGAGAATAGGGAATATAGTACATGACAGTTTTTAGCACAACATTTTAGAGTCAAGAGTCTAGAGTTTAGAATCAAGAGTCAAGAGTCAAGACAGAAACACATGTTTTCCATGTTTTGTCTCTGCCTTCATCTAGAATGTCTAATTCTTCTTGTACATGTATGTATATGTTGTGCTGTACTGTACACGTACCTTTGAACCTTTGAATCCTGAATCAAAAGAAAGAGAGATGAATGAGGTGACAAGGAAGCAAGTTGCAAGTTTCAAACAATTTTTATGCATAAAGTATGTATTATTTTGATGTTGGCTCGGTGCCTACTGCAGTTTTTTTGATATTGTATATTATACAATGAACAGTGTACATTGCATATTGTAGATTTACGGAATCTGAAAATCAAGGAATCTTGAAATGTACACAAAATTTACATGGACATTTTACAATGTACAACTTGTCTCCAAATTTCACGATACTGTACAATATTCTCAGTACAATGTACAATGTGCAATGTACATGATATAAATGCAGTGTATATTTGATATTTGTATGCATCTTGTACTTGTACTGGTCGTGATCGTTTGTGTTTTGTGTTTTGTGTCCAGCGTGTTTTTAATGGAGCGTAAAAGCTACAGGCTGGCATTGTTATCTAAAGTGTCATCTGAGAGAGCAGTTGCAAGTTCGCAGTAGGTGTCACAGAAAGGACATTGAAAAAAAGGAAGAAGAAGGCAAAAGTTATCCAAAATCTCTTTCTAAGTTATCCAGAATCTAGAATTTAGAGTTTAGAATCCAGAAGCAACAGCAGGCGGGTTCCAGTCATTTACAACATCTCTACAATTTTCTCTCTCCATGTCTGTCTGTTTGCCTGTTTGCTCTCGCTGTAAACTGTACATTGTACAGCGTACACACGTTTATATCTATCTATCTGTCTATCTGTGTCATCCAGCAACAATTATAAATTAGGATTTACAGAAACTGTAATGTTTTTGACGCTTGAACGTGACAATGACAATACGGTCTTGTCTTATCTCCTTCCAAATCCAATCCACCAAAACCAAACGACCAACTTCATCATCCTAAATGACTGATAAAATGAATAGAGTTTAGAGAAAAATAAGCATATTTTGTTTTATTTTATGAGGGCTCTTTTCTCCCGTAGACTTTAGACTGTAGATTGTAGATCGTGTCCCTTTTCCACCACCAAAAACATGTACAATGTACACTGTGTTGAATTTATGTACGGCGTTTAGTGTACAATATAGATTTTTATATAACCGTGTGTATATTAAATGCACCATAATAAATGTTCCTTGTACAATGTACATGTTACGTGTTACATGAGTTGGATTGCATATTGAATGTAGATTGATTGATGTGAGAAAGAGATTAGATAGGCTGTAATGATCTTTTGTATTCCATTTGGATTTTCTCATCTATCTCTTCTTTTCAATGCTCAATACCCGCTACATTTATTTATCCATGATGCATCACTCTTAATTTGTATTGTACAATAAATGCAAGGCCATCGTGATCACCGTCATCCTCATCAACTTGCATGTTTTATTACGGCTTTCTCCGCTTTGGCTTGGATGTGGATAAGGAAAATTACTCATGCTCATGCCCGCATGATAAAGCAAAACAAATTTTATTTGTACCAGAAAGAAATTTAGACATGTTTTTTATATGAGAGTAATGTACACAGTACACATGTATATCTTGTTTGCGTATGTAATTACATTCCTCATCTTTTTCCTTTTCTTTCGTATGTTGATTCCGACCGATTGACGATTGACAATTGACAATACTTTGATGAATTGTCCTCTTGTCCTTTTTAAGTATGCCAAAAGCTGTACCATATTTTTTCTATTACATTTATATCTACGTTGTGCCTAGATAAATATTTCAAGACAAAATAAAAGGCAGATGTTTGTAGTTTGTAGCTTTTAAAGCCTTAGCTTTTAGCCTAAAAGTACATAAACTTAGACTTGGATTTGGATTTGGACTTGGACTTGACTCGTCCTTTGGCCATGACTCTTAAATAGAGAACGTTGGATATAAATTCCTCTTCAATTACAACGGCTCATCATCATCATCGTCGTCACAAACATTTCCAGGTGAGGAGGAGGTAGATTTCATACTCACGATAAGGATGAGGATGACGATGGACAACTGACAAAACTCTGCTGATCCGGACTTTGAGACATTTGGCACGTTCAGAATAAATAAATAAATAAATAAATGAACAAATGGAAGAGAGTCAAATATCAAATACAAAAGAGGCATTAAACAGAGTATGAGAGAAAAATATACAGCAACACCAACCTCATAACAGTTTAGTGCAGTGCATAGTGCACTGCAACACAGTTTATAGTTGAGAATGTCGTCCTACAACTGAATACGTAGAAAAGGAAGGAATGAGTATGCATTTAAATTGCATTCTACATTCTACAATTCGATTGCTTTTATGTTGCCATATGGGTCCCAATAATAATATCATGTCCCTTTTGTGACACCATGCACCACGGTCGAGACTCAAGACTCAAGAATCTAAACTCTAGACGGTCGAGACTCAAGACACTAAAGTTACAGTGACTTCTATTAGTATTATTATTTCTATTCCTCTTGTTGTTGTTGTTATTAGTGTATGGGACAGAAGACAGAAGTTGGACATGTAAAATAGGAAGAAGGAACAAGTGTAGGTGGTATAATATGTACAAAGTACAAAATGCAACATAATAATAATAAAATAGGTAGGTTGTTTTATGTCACTGTGCATCTGTGTCTGTCTGTAGTCTGTATTCTAATGTGCTGCTCATATAATATAATATGTTGCATAGATATAGATACGTAGCTGTATAGTGTGGATTGTAGATGAGGTAGCATTTAGATTTTTTTATTTTGAATCATGCAGAGGAAAATTTGTATTTGATTGGCCCATTGCATTGGCATTGGCCATGTAGATTGAGTTTGGTATAGTGATAGTGGATAGTGGTGGTGATGGTGATGGAGAAGGGGATTTTGAGTATGACTTGTGAAAAATTCAAAGACTCCCTTTTGTGTGAGCCTTTGAAGGATTTCGGAAGAGCAGCAGGTGACGTATTCTTCTTATTGTACAAGGAACGATTATGTAGACATGGAATCCATGTAATTCTAATGCTCGTGTCACGATACCCACAAAACGTCCAGTCTTCGTCAATCTGTCTTCATATATTCTTCAATCTGACGAACTAAACTCTTCTTGTTCATCTTTAATCCATACTCCATTCTCCATACCACTTTCATATTAGAACTTTCCATTTGTTCCACAATCAACATGTACATTTATAAATACATTTATATTGTAAATTGATGCATAAATATGCTGCATGTTATGTACACCCCATTTAAATCACAATCACAAATCACAAGTTTAAATATAAATCTAAACAAATGGTCGAATCAAAACTCATCGGAGGAAAGGGGAAAGAGCAGCTCATAAATACTCACATCACACATTACACATGCAGATCTGTTGCTATTGGTGTTGGTCTGAGTTGAGATCTGAGAGTTTTGGCCTCCTTTAGAAAATATGAAGAAGATGAAGAAGAAGACTTGCAATTAGCTTGAATTTGAATACACAATGAACCATCTTCTCCTTACACTTGTACCATACATTTTAATACTTATTTATAATTTGAAATCAATGTACAATGCAGACTGTGGAAAGAAGAGTCTTTTTATGCTTAGATTTATGCATTTACCCATTATTTGTTATTTATTAGTCATCGTGGTGTTAGTAAAAGGAAATTACACTGTGGAAATTCAAATACTTTTCTCTACAATGACAGTTCTTTAAATTCAATTGCTTAAAATTCCATGTAATAATTTACGTCTTAGCTCTTATTTTATTATTCTTGGCTCAGTAACTAACTGTACTCGTAATAATAATTAATATGCTATTATTATTATTATTACTATTCTTAGTATTATCATTATTTGCTTTAGAAATTTGCAAATTGTGACTTGTGCACATTTGAATAGAATTGAAAGACAGAAATTGCAAGTGTTCTATAATTTATTTATTTATTTACATTATCCTTTTTTCTATACTGTTGTGTTGATGAGTTTGAAGTCTGACTATTAAAAAAAGATTAGATTCTTCAATTTGCCATTTGTCTCTAGCCTCAAGTCTCGAGTCACTATTCAATTTACAATTTATGGCAAAACGATTTCTGGATTTTATTTTTTCTCTAAGTATCTACAATCTACAGTGCACACCGCACACACATGATGAGTAATTTAATAAGTTATTGCAAAGTCAGGAGTTAAGACCATGTTTAATGTTAAAGCCACTAGTGAATTTTTTAGTGTTATCAGCCAGAGAGGAAATAAAAGAGTCATATTATCATGTGTTTGGCGTTTGGGATTTGGGAATAAAATAAATTGTCTCAGTGTGTGCTCAGTGAGAATTATATCGGTTGTCAGGTATTGGGAAGTTGGGACTTTGTTCCATCTTCATAACATATAAAATGTAATTTTCAGTTGTATATAATATATTACTTGTACATGTATAAAGAAAAAGAAAAAAATCCTTTCTTCATCATCTGTAGAAAACAAGGGAACAATGAGTTTAATATGTCGAATCACTCAAATATTCTTTTGTCTATTATTCTTTGCTCAGTCTTGAGTCTTCAATACACCGTCATGTCATGGTGTCCAGAATAAGAGAGCCGAGAAACATCATCTTTTAAATCAACAGGATACCCTGTATGCTGTATTCTGTGTATGTAATATGCAATGAAAACTTCTCACACTATGAACATGGGACATTAGTAAAAATAGAAAACAGAAAACTCTTTCTTTTTCCTACTTTCTGGCATCAAGTTAATCATCATTGATGGTTGATGATCAAAGTAGGGTTGAAAATTTAAAACGGTGATGTTTATATTGATGTTGATGTTTCCAAGTTTTCTTGTATTACTTTCTAAAGCGTGCCATTGGATTATAAATTATAAACTATAAATTATTAATAAGCCATAAGTAATATCAAAAACATGTGAAGGAGGGAAGAAGGGGATTCTTTTTTTTTAAACTTGCGTGTGTATTGGGCATTGGGCATTGTATGCAGTATGCACATTTAAAATTCAATATATGTATGACAAATGAGTCATGTTATTAGTACATTAGCCTTTGAACCGCAGCAGTCTACCGACGGATGAAAGTTGGCCGTTGATGCTGCTCCTTGCTCCTTGTCTCGATATTCAATATAATATTTGATGTGTACTAATGATAATAATAATAATAATAATAATTGTTTTTCAAAGGCTTCTCTGTTCATTCAATATTTGCTCATCCGTCAAATTCATATATACGCGTGTTTCTGTTTGTGTGTCATCCTTTTTCTTTTGTCTATATATGAAACGGCAGACATACAAACAAATAATGAATACTGAATACTGAATATCTTTAGACATTAGACATTAGGTATACCATGAAACTGTCAAACGTGTCTCTAGATTCTATATGCGACATGCGTGTATTGTGTATTATTTATTTTTTTCAATGCATGTGATTTTTTTTGTCTCTGTGGTAAATTTTGAACGGATGCTTTGCACTCAACGTTCAATTTTGAATACATTTGACATTTTATGGTACATTTTACTAATTTTATTTTTATTTCTTCTATGATGATTTGCAGGACTTAATCAGCCGGACATCCGACTTGTTGTACAAGACAACTCATGGACAAACGTACTTCCGTCAAGTGTCCATCCTTCTACCTTCAAATTGGGCCAACTCAAACTGCACAGGACTGGATCAGGAAATTTCAACCGCAACCTACCAAACTGGTAGCGATAGTGATATCTCCTTGACACCAGACCACCCTGTCTTCATTGACAAACCCTGGACACTTCAATATGGACCTTGTGGATCTCCTGGGAAAAAGATCTCGTTACCAATCTCATTTCTCAATGCTGAAACCCAACTTAAAGGTAAGATTGATTTCCTTTTTACTTTTTAGTCATCTAATATTATTTCATATAGATACCTCAAGCTTCAAGTGTCAAGGAATACATATACATATGATGTATTTTTGTTCTACACAATAATTTTTCACCCCCTGATTTTCATACACGCATAGTTGACTCTTATTTTTCATATCAGCTGTGGACTGTGAACACTTTGTACTCTTTATGTTGCATCCAATTAGATAAGTTTATTACTACCATGTTTTTCTCGTATGAAATGTGATATCACCTGAACAAAATTTAAGTTTGTCACTCATCATCACCTTTAAATTTGAATTATTATTGTATTGTGGATAGGCGAGGAGGAAAGGTGAACAGAACACAGAGCGAGTGATTGGGTGCGGGTTGAAAGTTTAAACTGGCGTAAACTGTACAAAGGACTCGTACTGCTACAATGTTTATTAAACATTAGAATATAGAATACATTGTCTATTCCTCTATTAGATTCACCCCTGTCGTGAAGGACAGCAGACAACACATAGCATACCGGATTCTAATGTAAAATATGGATAATGGATAATGTACAATCGTAGATTGAACAGGATGATATCACCATGTTTTTTTTTTGATGGGGCAAATCTCTCATACTAGGTGAAAAGTCCTATTGTTAATGCTGAATGGAGCGTTGAGCATGGAGCATTGAGGAGTTTTGTTTTTAGTCAAATTTAGAAGTTTACTGTTTCAAAAATATTACTTATATTTTAGAACTATTTCAACTCAGCTCAACTCAACTTGTACTGTATTTAGAATTTAGAATAGTGCAATGACCAACGGACCAATAGATCCCGCGGAGACTGAGATTTTTTTTATAGTTCATAGTCAATAGTGTTTATTTTCATGTTTGTTATCTGTGCAGATATAATTGTACTTAATTCCTCTGATTTTTGATAAGTTGGAACCGTAACCATTCACGTACACGGAGATTCTGGATTCTAGATTCTAGATTCAGATGCCCGTTGCTTCACTTCTCCGACTTTCATGCTCGAAAAGTCCTAGTTTCCTTGTTGAATCCAAGTTCCAAGTGTTAAAAGATTCCAAAGATCCAAGTGTTCCGTCCTCGTGCAAGGTTTTTTCCCCTTGAGTCTCAGCAGGCGTTGAAAAGGAAAGGGAGATTCTCAACTAAATATTTCCTACGTGTTTCAACATTAAATCATGAATTTGTGTGGATATTTATCATTTTATAACCATCCTTAAAATTACCAATTGTACAGCATGTGGTCACACACAAGACACTAGACACAAGATGACGAAAGAAAATAGGAGGAGGAAGTACATGACTTTTATATGAGAGAAAGAAATGATAGTGAGAATCATACTGATAATAATAATAATAAAAATCGCCGTAGTAAGCACTGTGTGTGGATTTTCCTTTGCAGTATTAAGTATTACTCAACATGAATTAAACATGATGTTTGACATGATCCCTCAAGTCTCTCATATTCAGTATCTAGTATCTAGTATCATGGACTGTAGAAATAAATAAACCTAGTCAAAATCTTGGCTGGTATAGTTGATTCAAGATGGATAGAAAGACGACACGGACAGTGCAGTTCAAGTTCAACCTGACTTGACTTGAACATATTGAAAGCAACCTGCATTTTCCCTTGTGTGTACAATGTACAACGTACAACCTACTATCTGCATACGCACTTGAGGCCAAATTGTGTGCTGTTACTTTTTCACAAGACAAAATACTCATCAAATTCTTTGGAATGGAATCGCATGTGCTCAAACCTCAAACCAAATGATAAGAGAGAGCATGCAAAATGCTAATGCAAAGAAATTAACAGGAAAGGACCAAAGACCAAAGTGAGATAAGCAATACGCAGCGATAGAGAAAGAGAGACGACTGTCGAATTTTTTTCATACATGTGAATATTATTTGCATTTGCATGCATGAAACTCGGTATTTGTTTATTTGTTTGTTTGCTGGTTGCTGTTTGCTGGTTCATTCCATTCTGTACTGTTCAGGATCACCAGCAGTTATTTACACATGCACACATGCATACTTGGACACATGTAAATTCGGTTGTTAAACCCGTTGTGTCCCCTCGCTAATCATAATGACTGAGGTCTCAGGTATACAGTGAGTACACTTAAATGTAAATAAAAATACAGTGCAAGTGTGAGTGGAGGCATGTGGTATCAACTATCAACTGTTCGTCCTTTCCTGTCCAGAAAAATGAAAGAGATAGTAGACATTTATCTTAAGTCTCCATTCTCGAATATCGAGACTCGAGAACGGTGAGAGGCAAAAGGTATCTGAGGATATGAATACAAACTATTTGTTTGAGCATGCAAAATTACTGATGGGTGCCACCTTGCACATATCTCGCAAGATAATGTAATGGATGAGGGCAGCCTCGTCATAAGTGTCCCATCTTTCTTTGCCACCTGCT
This sequence comes from Sminthurinus aureus, assembly GCA_034698265.1. Taxonomy (NCBI): domain Eukaryota; kingdom Metazoa; phylum Arthropoda; class Collembola; order Symphypleona; family Katiannidae; genus Sminthurinus; species Sminthurinus aureus. Next base: position 16,420 of record JAQGBH010002024.1, read on the forward strand.
ACTTCCAACTTTCATGACATGTCCGAACTCCAAACATTCAGTTAGACTATCAAATCATCAGTTCTTCACTTGTAAAAAAAATGAAACATGAAAGTAAAAAGTATTTTCCTTTCCAAATATCATCATCGCCATCACAATCACCATCACCATCTTCACCATACTTGATACTGTAAATGTATTGTGTAATATGCATTTCAACTTTTCAACTATTTATCTGTATGAAGTATGAACATTGAGCATTGAGCATGCACACTGTACAGGAAACACGAATAGTCACAATTTACAATACAACAAGAGTCAAGAATCAAGAGTTATATAAAAATCATCAGTATGAATAATTCTATGCAGATATGCAGATATTACATGCATATGACTAATTTATAATCTACTGATATACGAGTTACCTTGATCCTTGGTGCCTTTAGCCTGTGTACACTGCATAAAAATACATGGATTGGTGCATGCACACAGTACTCAGACAAAGTTTAATCCCCAGTCTATTTGCATAAAGTTGAAATTCTGTTTTTTCTGGGAGAAAAAGTCAAAAGCCTACTCAACCTTTATTTATTCAAAAAACTTGTTATTTTACTTTTACACATTGTATATGCGTGGAAAAATAATAATAAAAATAATAATCATTATTATTATTATTATTATTACTATAGCACATGTAACAACCAACACGAAAAACTTTGTGTCTGTTTGTAGTGTGTACAAATTTTGCCAAAATATCCTAAATCCTAAACTCTAAATAAATGTTCACGTACTAGACATGAGACATCAGACGCAGACACATCGAATCAGTTGGTCAAGCACCATTGTTTTTTAGTAGGGATGAACATTGAGCATAACCCTCATTTCTATCACTGAGGATTAAGGATTAAAGGTCCAGAAGGCACAAGCGAAATAATAATACAGAATACAAATGATAAAACCTCAAAGTATGGAATATTATGGAAATGACCACATTACATTACATATTATTGCTTCAAGAGATTTCCCAATTCTTCAAGATTCCAGACAAAAAGTTATAAAGACTTATGCTTGATATTATAGCGACAAAAATGATGAAACTTGTTGTACAATATACTACAAAAAAATAAAAATTATTATCATCTGAGCAGACGATACACGTTAGACGATAGAGTGCCGGTTGTCGGGCCGGTAGTGTTAGCTAGGAGCAACAGTTTTATGCATAATTTGTTCTACCACCATTTTCTACACATCTTAAATACTAAGTAGTAAGAACGACTGTTTTTGTTAGATTCGCTGGAAGGGGTTTTCCTAAATCCAAACCAAGTTCTACTTTTTCCATTCAAATGATTTTCATTGTCGTTTTACACTTAAATGTGTAATGTGTAGAAAACATTTCCTAAAAAGTTTTACTTTAGGCAATTATTTCTCAGGCAAAAGAGGGAGAATGAAGCAATAATCATCTTAATGGTCATGAAATATAATAATAATTATTACTACATTTTATCCTTTTACTGAATTCCAGTCTTTCTCTCTCTCGTTCCATATCCAAGTGTTATTACATTATCTTGTATCTAGTATCTAGATAACCTTTTGGACAACATTTAAATGACCTTACTGTTTTGGCTTGTGCTAGTGCGTCCTGTTGAGTACATGAGTAATATCACAAATTATTTATCACCTTTACGTTTTTGGTGAGGTTTTTTGCATTCTGCGCTTGTTTTTGAAAAATATACAATATAAATCTTGAATTGAGGGATTAAACGTAAAATGTATGAGCTTTATTGACAAATAACTAAAATAGCTATAATATGATACTGATATAAATATTTTCCAGTAAAAAAGCAAGTGTGGATGTTTGTATTTTTGTTGACTTCTCTGTATCCATAAAATTCACTTATAATTTTGAATGTAAAATCCGAGTCCGTCGTCTCCTTCTCTCTCACTCTCTCTCTCTTGCTTGTTTCCTAAATGTTGTCCATGCATAAATGAGTTATCATGTATCTTTTGGATCCTCGCACACTCATCTTTTTCAACATTTTGATACTTTTGTGTAGTTTCGTACTGTGCGTTTTAGATTTTAGTCATGTTATGCTAAGTTGGAGTTAAGATATTCTCTCTTACTCTTTTGGCGTTCTGAGGTGTTTCTTCAGAATTCAGAATTCAAAAACATGGACAATTTGTAAATTTTGAAGGAAAAAGGAATTTTTACTTGTCGACGACCACTACGACTACGAGTTCTTCCATCACATAATATAACATAATGCTTATGCGTCCATGGGGACAAAGATACATGACGGACGAAGCAACATGATTCTTGTTTATTTTACATAATACATTGTACACCCTAGAAGCTCGTCACTGCGACACTGTATCTACAAATGTTCATAATGTGTTGTATTATGTGTTTTCTTCAAATTTGAATTTTACTACAGAGATGCTTTTAAAATGAGACAAGAGAAGAGGCAAGTACAGTCTATGTACATACTAGCATTGAGCATGTATGAAATATCTAGGAAAATAGGATTGAGCTGGTAAAGACGAGCTCAAAAAGTGGCTACACCTATCATCAATCACCAGTGGTCACATATTACAAGATATAAAAGACGTAAAACCGTAAAACGTATGCACTTACTGCAAAGATTATTCACAATTCACAATAGACAGGGGAATGGACACTAGATGCTAGACCCTAGACCATCGTACTATAGCACTAGTAATAACAAGGAATGGCTAACTAACTATGATGTTTGAATATTCGAATGAAAACCTGCTTTGCCTTTTCCTTCATCTTTGTAAATACATCTAGAGTCTAGGATCTAGAATCTAGAAAGAGGAGAAAAGACAAGTTGGGATTTTAATACCGCAGTGGCTCGCTCACATGTATAGTGTATACTTTGTACATTATACATAAAAATATATAGGAAATAAATAATTTGTATGTATGAACTGTCTCTCGAGTCCATCGTTTCAACTTTCAACATCGTTTGAACATGGTTCTAATAGGTGATCAACTTGTAAATGGGTCCAGTAATTATATATTTTTTCAGGGGAAGGGATCATACAAACCTGTAACTGCATAGTAAATACATCTTACATATGCCTACATAATCCATTGCCCATCGCGGAAACCAAATCAATGGAAGAATCAAAACAATAAAATTTAATATCGACATCCATCCATCCAAAAAGCATTTATCTCCCATCTTTCTATAATATGAGTATGAATAAATGTTAAATATGCTCAATTACAACTTACAAGTTACGTTACACAACATTCAAATCAAATCAAACCAGACTCTCCCATCTTCTGCATCCCGAGTCTAGAATCTAGAATCGAGAATCTAGCATTCGAAATTCAAAATCCAGATTGTATGTTCACTTAATAATAACCGTTCATCCTGAGATCCTGAGAGGGAAGGTAGTTCAATTTTTGATATCAAGAAAAACAAGAAAGTGGTGATGTAATACAAAGAATAAAGTATAAAGTATTATATAATATAGTGTGAAGGAAACAGAGAGGGGTAATAATATTAGATATTATTATTACATTAGTAATGGAAAATATTTTTTTCTACTCTGTGACTTCCATACATGAATTCCAACAGTATTTAATTCTAATCCTTCTGTTTATAATATAATTGAGGTTGGAGGTTGGAAGTAAGTTGGAGGATCGAGGATCAAGAACCAAGAGGATTTAGAGAATTTAAATTTGAAAAAATTTCCTCATGCATACTCAGTACACAATACACTATACGTTTGCCTAAAATGTACATTATAAATAAGGATGCGTACATGAGATTATCCGTTTAACATTTTACATAATATATGTAAGGATTGAAGATGGATGGAAAAGTGGGTAAGACGGCATAAGGGCCGTACGGACACACCCGTGCTTTTGCCTAATGTTTCCCCCTGCCGGGATCGAGACGGATCCTTGACTTAATGTCGTGTCAATCAAAGGGAAGCTACATGCTCCCTCGTACTCCTTCTCATCCTCATTCTCATCCAAATCATTCCTCATCATCCCTCAACACAACGGAGAGCCAGTCCAGAATAATATTTTTGGAACAATGAAATAATATAATATGCATGCATGCATGCATAGAATGTAGAATGTAGATGGTACATGGTAGATTGTAGATGGTCACAACAATAACAGAATAACAGAATAATACATGGAGTCCAAGTCAAATTCAAAGTCAAATTCGATGGAGTGTAGCTGTGGCTGTTTCTATATTAAAATGACTGACGACTAGATCAAAAGGGGAGAGGAAGAATAATGGAAATTTCTAAACTCGTAGTAGTTTCCTAATTATACCTGTCATTACCTTGTCTTATCCTTTTTCCTAATCAACTTTCCATCCAGGCTCCTTCACCTGAGTTTTGAGTATCCACACTCGAGAATTGAGAATCAAGCATTCCATCATCTCAGTAGACAAAGAATAAAAAGAAATGGGAGAAGTCGTTGTAGTTTGTAGTTTGTAGCTGGTAGTAGGCACTCCAAGTCTCCAAATTAGTCGTGGAAATAATAAGGCACCATCCCTAAATTATAACTACTGTACTGATACTGGTGAAAAGGGTATAGAAATAATAATAATAATATTATTATTTTTAGTAAATTCAAAAGCAGAAAGACAGAAGGCATTCGTAGATTTACATATGTTTTACATTTTACCTGTTTATGCCAATAGTCAACAATGCATTTTGTATTTTGTACTGGTATTGCATTCGTGCTTTCCCTAACTTAAAAAGTCCCCCACATTTTCCTTGGGAAAACTCATGTTATTACACGTAATATATTTGTTACAATGTGTAATATTTGTTTTTGGTATTACTTCTTGACAGACTGTGTTTTTTTTAAACAAAAATAAAAAAGAACCAGTAACCAGTCAACACATTCAACATTCAGTAGTGGTGCATAAATGAATAAATAAATATAGTAAAAAACAAAAACGGGAGTACCAATTTACAAATGAATGTCCACCATATGCCACACATTATTTTTATTATTACTCTTGTCCATATTCAAAGATTTTTTTCTCTTCATTTATGTAAAAATCCCATTTTCCATATCCTCCTTTCAACATTTCCATTTCCATTTTTGTAGTCTGCGGGAGAAAAATAATAATAATTATTGTCTATGATAAATAAATATACAAATAAATAAATAACTACAAGTTGGAGCTCATTATCATCAAGCATCAAGCAAGGAGTAGGAAGGATCAGAAGCCCAGTGCAAGTAAAATGTGTAGCGAGGGCAAGGGCAGAAGGAAGAGCATAATTTAGTGGCACTGCATGTTGCACAGTGTACATTGTCATTTTATATACTGTGCATGTATAAATAAATACCTTCAGGCATCCTCCAATGACTTACCTAGACACTAGACATTGTAATTAAGCCTAATGACCCGTACAATATTCCATCTATTTGGTATTTGCTATTTGGTCTGTCTTAGCACCAGAGTTGCACCTTAAAAACTCATCATCATTTTTGTTTTTCTACAAAAATGAGACGGATTCGACTGTTTTTAAAAATTTACAAACATCCCAACTCCCAACACAAAAATACTACTTAAATAGATAGTTGATAGTTGGGGTGAGGAAGTCAAGCCAAAGTCCAACTAAAAGTGGATGAGGTCGAAGGTAAAAGGTGCTCTAATGAAGATTCCAATTCCATTTTAAGAGAAACAGCAGTTAAGAGTTAGACTAGAACAAACGACAAACGACCCTTCTCATCACCACCACCACCATCATCATCATGTTTGCTTGTCCAAAAAATACATATCCTCATTTAGCCTTCTTTACGACACGTTAGGAGTAGTTACATGTTGGTTACATACTGTACTAATGGCTTGTGCTTAATATTTTATAGCAATAACAATAACAATAAGAACATAGTGGCTCAAATTTGTAAACCAGAGCCTAGAATTACAATAGTAAATAGAATCCAGTCCATTTATGGCGTTGGCATTGGCTAGAATCTAGAATTTAGAATTCTAGCCATAGGATTGATAGGTTTGTCCTGGTCCGTGGTCTATTTGTAACAATTCAACGTACAATAATCGGTGGACATTAACCATTACTTTTCTAACTAACGAACTAACCTATGACTATATATGCAATCTGTTCTGTTCCATCCCAACCTTTGAATAAAAACAGTACCTGAGAGAGAAAAATAATAAGAGGAAGAAAAACAAAAACAACGCAAGACAATTGTTTTAAGGCAAGGACGAAAACGAAAACAAAGAGGACATTACAGATAGAGTGTCTGGAACTTGAACTGCATCTGGAGTTCTGGTTCTGACACTACTGTATTCTGTATCCATGTGTATCTGAATGAATGAATGGTGAATGGTTGTTTCAATCTGTAGCCTCGTGGTTACCTTTTCTTTTTATTCCACTTTAAAAAAGCAGAAAGGAAAAGGATTGAGGATGAAAGAGTACAAATATAAATTGGAGTTTGGAATGCCAGCCAGCAGAGGAAAAGAAAGAGAAAGAGTAAAAGTATAGAAAAAAGAGTAGTAGTAATCAGTAGTATAATTTAGTCTGTCTCATTCCTTCCCGATTTCTACCACGGATCCTAATTTGTATCATAATGTGTAATGTGTGTCTAAAATCTAAAGTCTAGAGTCTCAAGTCTCACGTCTAATGTGACTTTGGGTTCATTTTGGTAGGCACTGTCATTTACCTCAATTTTTCATCTCAAATGGAAAATTAAAGATACTGGGGTCCCCTCCACTCACCGTTCACTCTATTTTTCTGTTATTCGGAGAAAAAAAAACTTAATGTCAGTTGATTATAGGGTTTTGGATCACTGACGATGAGTCGCATTCTTATACATTTCTTATACGTATGCCTCGTATCTAGTGTAAAGTGCGCATGGTGCATGTTTTCATCTGGAAAAATTACACATACTGTACACAATACCAAATGTACATGTTCTTGTATAAAGTAAGAGTAATATGTCCATCTACATTTAGTTCCTTCTGCTTTCTGCTTCCTCCTGGCTCTTGGCTCTTGGTCGGTATATAATATAGTGTATAGAGACAGAAGACAATTTTATTTTCTCATACTTTTTCATCCTCTGTAAGATGTAAGATGAGTTTCTATTACATTACATGACATTACTACATTATTTTTTTATCATTAATATGGACTACAAAGGGAAAGCAGCTTGCAGAACACTTTGTGTAACATGTAACATGTAGGTATAAAAGTTGCGCGCTCCACTGCTCTGTCATGACAGCGAGAAAAAGTAAGAGGAACAACATCTTTTGCTCTTTAATTCATCTTCACTAATACTACCTTGTCTACTGGGTAGTTGTCTTGTTCCTGTTGTAAAATGTACATGTCATGACGATTATTTCAAGTTCATGTAGCTTCAAATCCTTGAAATATTACGTATTCTTTTGCACCAGATACCAGATAGTTTTTATTCTGCAGTAGTCACGTTGACTGTACTTTGCTCCATCTTTTTGTATGATTTTGATGATGACAGGAATGGTCAGAATGTCTACAGTCTACAATCTACAGATTAAATATATATTTCACGTAGTTGAGCTGTACATTTGTGCTGTGGTGATACTGAATGGTGAAGTGTGGATGGTTTCATGTGTTGAATGTCGAGTGTTAAATCATATGATGATGATTTATGAAACTGAAATGAATTTCATGAATCACAAGAAATTTTAACCACTTTCGTACAATTTTACTTTTATCTTTCATTTCTGTATACTGTATACTGTATAAAGTATTCAGTATTCAGAGGGGAAAGCGAATTGATGTGAGATTTTTAATGTTTCCGCACTTGCTCCTGATACTTGATACTTGACATTCTTATTTCTTCTACAATGAAAAAATATTGTTTTACATTTGGATTTTTCATGGAATTTTAAATTAAGAAATGGAAAATCCTATGGCGGTAAAAAAAAACTTGTAATACTTTAACATGTTGCGAAAAAGTTCCCAGTCACACTTAAATTGAAGTAAGATTAAGATTGAGAAAGAGAAGGAGAGGGTAAAAAAAGTGAAAGAAAAAACAGTTCAAGCTGGTACACAAGTCTCATTTCCACGAATGATGGATATGGATGAAAGGGAAAAGAAAGAAAGAAATAAGTACATGTTCGCAGTGCCGAAGATTAAACAAATAGCTCGAGTTTTGAGTTTTGTATGTACATTGTACATATTATTATTCAATGCAATTTATCTCCTTCCTGCGTTTCTCTGTGAGAAGAGGGTGATGTGATGTGATGTGATAGGAGTTCGATTTGCACCTTTGATATTGAATTCACTTCCAACTTCCAAGTGAAAGATAAGAGAGCGATGAGCAGTAAAGCGTATGAAGTATCAAGTGTGCAGGAGAACTGCGTTTACTTTCTTCCTTGTGGATTTTAGATCGAGGGTGTTTAAAGTACTTTACACAGCATATGCATAGAGTATGGAGTGAAGATTGAACCCATATTTATTTAAGACGCAACAGTCACGATTTTATTTCACAGGCATCTTCATCCTATCGTATACCATACTCTTGCTATGCAAAGTATCTTTCTAGGTCTAGACTCTATAGATAATACATAATACATACTGTAAAGATGAATAGCCATCTTCATCTTACAAGATGTATTATGTGTGTGATACTAGATACTACAGACTACAGACACCCTAAAAACTAAAAACTATATCAGCACTTGCAATATTATGATGTAGCATAACATTCCTCTTTGTTTCCTGATAAGTGATAAGCTTTTCCACATTACGCATTACACATCCATGGAATTTTTTTATTCAAAGAATTTGGTGTTCTGATGCACTTAACATTTAGTTTTATGTCCCAAATTGCACTCTCTTCTTCCTCCTTTTTCTTTCTTATTAGCATTTTAACTAAGACCAAGATATCTTAAATCTTGAGATTTGAGACTTGGGACATTCTTGGTTCTTGGAAGACTCGGTGAATCTTGTGCTCCGTTGGTTTGGCTTGGATTGTCTTGGTTTGGCTAATTCTTATCTTATCATTCATTTTGTAAGTGTGAAGTGTGAACGTGTGTGCACTTGAACTTTTCATTTCGTCGTCTCGCCGTCATCGTCTTGGTCGTTGTCGTTGTCGTTTGCCAAAGAATTTTGTTTGTTGTGGCCACTTCTCATCTCATCTCAACCTGATCCGTTGCCATCGGCTAATTCATTTTTTTTCATCGGTGACGTAAATTCGAATTCGACCCGAATTCAACATTCATAAATGTGATGGTTTATGTCTATGCTTTTGTACTATAATTATTAATTATAAATTCATGAGACTCTGTATAAACTTTGTAGGAATGTTCCTACTTTGTACACCTTATATTTACTATCATTATTATTACACTGAGTGATGAGTGTTGTATAAAATAATTTAGAATGATGATGTTTTTGACCCTTTAACTAATTCCCATGCATAGGATTACTATTTACTATTTACATTTAAATTGGGAATTGGGGTTTCATCTTTATACATGCATTTATACATGTATATTGCAGATGATATCATGTTGATGATATGTTTACCTTATACGAAGACCAAGATAAAGACCAAGAAGATGGAGAGTTGGAGGAGTCATATTGTCCGTGTTGGATTTTGCAATTAGCTCCATAGTTAAATTACTGAAAAAATATTACAAGTGTGAACAGTTTGGTTTGTAGTGTCAGTCATCATCACTTGTGTGTGTTTTAATTTTGATTTGTATCTTGAGTCTTGTGTCTGATGAGGTTTGAGGTTACATATTTTTTTACAGTATTCTTTTCTCACTCAACGTATAATTGTCTATCTTGTTCCATTTTTTACCAAAATGTTTGTTTGCCAAAAAGATTTAGCAAGCTCATTATTAATTGACATTAGCATAACATAATACATTACTTTACATTTCCCCTTACTTGCCCTACCATCACCATTATCATTTTCATCCCGGCCCTATTTAAATAACTGTTGGTTTTTCTAATTCTCCGTACTTCATGCTCCACACTCATTTCACCTGATTCAAGTTGATTTCGGCAAGGTTAAAGAGAAAGAGGAAAATCAAGAGTACATATTACATTTTATTACACGATAGAGTTTTTGACTTTGGAGTTTGTGGTTACTCATACATACGCACATTTTATGAATGCGTGTGTGTACATTGTGCATTGTGCATTTTGAATGTACTACGAACTACGAAGTACGAGCTATTTTAAATTTTAACAGGTATTGAGTATTGAGTTAGCAAAAAGTTGTTAATTTTTCCTCAGCAAGGAGCGTCTTCACCTGAGAAAGAGAGAGAGAGAGGTGACTGGATGTAAATAATGCAATTAACATTATTGTGTAGGACGAGAAGGAGAACGAGGATGAATAATAAAGTGAGAAATAGTAACAGGATTCAATCCTGAATCATGAGGAAGTTTGGACGATTGAATGTTTATAATGTCCCACTTGAAGAAAAAAAACCAATATTGTTATTAAGTGTTAGAGTTAATAAGAACATTATGTGTTGTGTGTTGTGTCGCACATCTTACACTATTTGTACCTATAGATTGTATAGATCTATAAGTTATTGATGAGTAGAGGAAGAAGAGGAAGGAGGAGGGAAATATTATATTATAATGTAGGTACCGCTACGGCTGTATTCAATATTTGAATATGCCATGGCTTTGGTTTTTGACTTCGTCTTTTGTCATTCATCTCGCTGGTGTGAAAAATTAAAATGCATACTGTATATTACAATATGTATGCATCGTCAACTACAGACTACATTCTACAGGCCATTCGTCAATATTATTATTACACTGAAAACCCGATATAGTGAACTCTCAAGGGAGACAGAGATTTAGTTCATTATATAGAGAGTTCACTATATCC